>JAOVVO010000302.1:0-92344 GCA_028564675.1 Onchocerca lupi
ATAACTCCTTCAAAAGTTCCTCAGTGACATTTTCGTGGAGATTGCACACATAACAGGTTCGTTCACATGGATCATCCATCTCTCCAGTATGTGTGGATCTCATACAAGAACAATGCAAACAACTAAAAATTGAGATCTTTCAGTCTTTTGTGCGGTAGGTGCCCGTTTGCAATAACCACGGAAAAAAATCACAGTTCCAGATGATTCAAATAGAATTCGAGATTTTATTATATTGTGGGATTACTGCATACAACAGCAGTTGAGGTTAAGTTCAGTTCAGGTTAAATTTATTGCATACTCATGAAATAATAACTACAGTGCTTTTAAACTACAAAATATTCCTTAACCATTATTAGTATTGCATACAATATTTAAGAAACATGATATGCAATATATTTCCTCCCATATACGAAAATTTTGAACCAGTCTTGGTTGATGATGGCAAATTTTCCGATGCCCATATGAATTCGATTTTCTAAATAGCTTTCCATAACAACAAACTCCTTAGCTTTTGCAATATATTTTAGATCGGTTGTTCTTGACTTTATAATATCTGTCATAAAGAAAATCATCCAGAGCATTCTCAGCATAATGCTAGAACCAACTAAACTCGAGGCTTAGCAAGAATTGGCTTGAACAATGTATCACAGCTATATCAAATTTATATATGGGATTCAAAATCTCCAAATCCTCTCAAGTCAGTACCTCTGTTTCGAAAAATCATCAACACCATGCGTAAGAAATAAATCATCTTGTCGCATTATCTTCGTGATATCATGTTTGAAGAAACAGTCAAATTTCATCGATTATATTCGGTCCTCAACGCTTGTTATCATTGCTTGATATTAAAAAAGAGGAAATGATTAAGATTCGCTTCACAGCAAAAAATTTGACAGAAAAAATAATACTTTCAAGATAAAATATGCAGCGTTCGCCAAAAAAAGCTATCGAAGAAAAATAAACTTCATGTAGATAGGACACCAGATGTTTTCAAATAAAATTATAAGCTAAGGACAACGGCCTTTCTTGAACTCACAGTTCTCACTTTCTCGTTTAAAGAAAATACATCCTGAGAATTATTCCCAAAATGTAAAAAAATAGTCTCTTTTTTGTTAAGGCAAATAATTTTAGCTATAGCAGCTTCATTCATCAATAGGTCAATAACATTGATTAACACTTGGACACATCTCAAATAATTAAAATAAAATGCATTAGCAGGAAATGAGAAAAAAAAGAAACTGATTTAATCGCAACTGCTTTCGATCGGCACCACACTTCATATATAACTGGCTAAACATCTATTAATACGAAATGATTTAAATAGACATCGTATTTGCTAGTAAAACGTAATGCATAGCAATAGCGAATGACTGTTGCTTGCAGCCAATACAAATAATAACTTTTGAAAAGTATTCACAGGATGACAAATTTTAAAAGCCAAAACAGAATAACTGTTAGATTTTAAATATCAACTTGAATAGAAATCAGTTCAAATCGAGAAATTTTATTTCCAAATCAACGGAAAAATTTTTCATTTGAATTGATTTCCATTCAAACTGATATTCGAAATCTGAAGGTTATCCTATAATCACGATTCCACAACTCATTTGTACTTCAGTACTTCAATAAATTTTCGAAATAGTCATTTCCATTCATATATATCAGAAAGCCTCGGATGACTCAAAATTCCAATGGTCTGCCTGATATCTTTTGAAACTAAGTCGTTTGAAGCTTCCTGATATATTCTTATAAATGCAAATGGCTATTTCGAAGGTTAATTGAAGGTACTGTTTCCATTTTTCAATTTTCCATCTAAAAAATGCATGAAGTGCCCCAAAATTAAGATTATAATAATAAGAAACTAAAAATTACAGCTATACATAATGTCGAGAAATAAGCCACTGCATGCCATGTTCCGAAAAAATTGCGGTAAGAACATTAGAAACAGCAAGCATCAGAAGTTTAGTAAGTGCCAAAAAGTCTCGCTTTCTGCAGAAATGAGATAGTAATAAAACAAATGTGTTAAAATTTACTTCTTTTATCACCTTTTCAAAAATTATGCGAAACAGATTTTGTTGCGTTTGCAGATCAGAATAACGAACAATTAAAAATGAGGTACAACAAAAGAAATGGAAAGATAAAAGCTAAAGTTCATGTCATGAAACTTAAATGGAGAAGTTTGCAAATTATTTGAAAAGTTGAGAGAAACCTTACAAAAACCAAAAAAAAAAAGAAAAAAAAAAAAATCGGGCAGTTAATGAATTTATGTTCTTTCCGAACATCAGCACTTTTTTAATTTCATTTCGTACTGAAAAAATTAGAACCGAAAATTTTCATGATTCTATCATAAAAGGTTTAAGAGCATATCAGATGTGGGATTTCGGATTTCCGACGAATCTTCGAGTCTGTAGATTATTTTATAATGCTTTGTGCTATATTATGCGTGTGTCACAATTTGAATTTTATAGATCGCACCACAAACAATGTTTTGCCAAGCGAAAATTTTTTTGAAACAACAATAATCCTCAGAAATTATTCAGGATAAAGTTACAATATAGCGATGTATCAGAATTTTCCATATTTCGATACAAGCGGAAAAATTATTGAGATCAGAAATACATCAGTGGCTTTAGGCTGTTCATGAAAAATTTAGCAATAATATATGATCTCAAATATCTTTATCTTGTGAAGAAGCAGATATACATAATTCGGAAAAAATACTCCCGACAATGACTTAGTTTCAACGGATCCTGAGCACTAAAATATCCTATGCAGCGAAAATATCTATTCAGTGCTTAGAAAAGGAAATTCTCATTTTATCAAAACAAAAAAAGAAAAAAAGAAAAAAAAAAGGAAATTCTCTGACGAGATGCTACTTGCCTGAAACAGAAATTTCCTTCAGGAAACACCAGTTCTAAACTTTTTTAATTCACACGAGGAAACTGAAACGACCTCTGAATGAATGAAACATTCATTCACGTGATTTCAGTTTTTTATAGAAATCTTGGAATTTACCAGGAAATTAGCAACAAATTCGTCGACAACACACTCTGTCTCCTTAGTTCTAGGGAAGGCATTCGCGTTTCGGTTTTCGGCTATCCTGTGCAGCATCAGCTATATTTCTGTTCTGGTACTGATGTCTTTCTTCTAGATCAATACAATTCTGAAATTCCGTTCTTAAGAATGAAGAAGTGATGACATTAAGAAGTGTATGCAAAACTATTAGACATAGAAGAATACTTGTAAAGCTGCACAATAATGTAGCATAAGGACTGCGAGAGCTTGCAGTCTATCTTCCAATACTGCAAAATTGAGAGAACCAGAGCTTTGGATATCTTTCATATTCTTCATTACATTCAAGCGTTCAACAGTTGTTTGGTGGATAATACTTCGAATTTTCTCCATCTGATTAAATAATGATTTCGTAAATATAAGCAGCATAAAATGAGTAACAGATCATATTGTTTAACATTAATAACAAGATAACGATTACTTCAGTAAATGTGTATAACTCAATAATTTATTCTGAACATCTTGAAGTGTCAATCCGTAATTCAATCACTACAAATCACTAATGCCAGAATTGATGTGCAGCCATATTCACAATGCACATTTCTTCATGATCTTACAAAAACAACTTTTTATAATTATAAAGTACAACTGTCAGAAAGAACTTGCATCTTCATTTATTTTTGCTTTTCTTTTGATAGGATCCAGCTCAGAGAACATATCTTTACCAGCTACTTTGGCAGCATTTATCATTTGTTCATTGTATGCATTTCCTGGCTGGTACATCATCTGGCTTAAATTTTCCGAAAGTTCCAACATCGAAAAGACGTCCGGTATTGCTGTCTGAATAAAAATAGTAAGTTAAATAATGCCTTAAAGATTTGGTATTTTTGAAATATATTAGTTATGGAACTCGCTCAATTACTATGTTAGATTCTCAGAATAGATATCATAGAGCTACGGTGATTTCATTTTCAAAGTTTGTTTAAAGCTCACCTCGACTGGCATCACTTCATCGGTCCCGACCTGAATAATTGGGGTTTTCTGCTCTGAAATTTATAGCTACAGGTCAGATTAAAACAAAGACAATATTATTCGACAAATTAAGAGAAATTACTAACCAGCCGTTTCCTTCTTATTTTCTTTTGATGCATGAAAATACGCTCTTTTTCGTCCGACACTTTTCCATGTAGAACTAAGCTTTTCAGATAATCTGACTGCAATACGACGTCGCCGTGGCAATAGTCGCTCCTCAGATTCTTCAAACAAATATTTTTCAATAAAAGCATGAATTAAAAAATTGTAATTCAGCACGAGCTGATTCGGATATTAGTTCGGGTAAATTCGAGTTCGTCCAACAATTGTTAGAATTGCCAGCGACCTATTTATTTCTTCCATTACTTTATATTTTCAAATTAAGAGAAAAAAAGTCCAAACACTTGAAAGGATATTGGTCACTGTTAATTCTACCTTTATAAGACCTTAAAACCGAATTATCTAGGTCACATATCAAGCATTTTCACGACTAACGTAAAATACTACAGTGCTACTTTTCATGTTAATCGAAGTGCGCTATAAGATGACATGAAACAAATGCCAGCAAGAAATGATGTCTGAAAGAAGAATTTTGGCAGAATCTAATGTTTTGTTCTCCGAATTAGCAAAAACTCTGAAGAACTAATATTCATGAGAAACCAAAGCAATCTTAAATCTTAAATTAGCAACTTTCTTTGCAAAGAAAGAAAGAAAAAGTACGATACAAGAAAAAGGAACTTGATGAAGGTAAGCTGAGTTCTGTTGCCATATGATCATTCTTTGCAATATCGTCCACCAAAATGGATCCTTCATTTGACTCTATATGCAACCCGTCCAAAACCGAAAATAATTAGCTAATCAAATGTGAAAGAAAGAAAAAAAAGACATTATAAAAAGTGCCAACAAGCAAAATGAATACCATTGTCCAGAGAGGTAATACAACTGAGATATGAGGAATAAATGCTCCACTATCGGAAAAAATTAAAGCGGTTTCAGTATAAAAAACTTTATTCATAAATATAATAAAAAAACATAGGAAGTGAAATGCTTATTGTACTTATAGACTGACTAGTTCCGCTATCGAACTTCCCCTGTCTATTTGGATGATCCATTAGCTTGCTAAGCTGTGGCTCTTTGCTAAATAACTGCTTGATTCTTTCATCGATCTCTTCGTATCCAATGGATCGCTGTCGATGTTGCTGCTTTTGGTGGGCCAGAATGAATTAATGAGTTAACTACTCCTTTAAATTTTCTCCCTTTTGTCCAGTCGTTCCTTGTCATGGTTACATCATTTGATCTTTGTTTATTATTAATCAAGCTGCTTATCAACTATCCTGTTTGCTTGGTTGACCTTTATCTTTACTGCATAAACAGCATGTATAGGGATTTAATTTCAGCTTTCCTGACATCAATTTGCAGCTGTATCCTATAGACAATAGCATCCATTTAATGCCATTTATTTTCTTAATATCTATATAATTGAAGATATGCATGATAAAACGCTAACCTCGTGTACTGAGTCGTCAATAGGAGGAACTTGAGAACACACAGTCTCAACTTTTGGCAAACATTTGTTATGACATACCAGCAAGCAGCTCGTACAATGCGAAGCCATTTTTAGCCAGACTTTTCCTCGACAAACTGCACAAATAGCTGCGCCTGCAAGAAATAAGTAAAAATTAAACACAAAGAGAACTCTGATTTTGCAAAACAATTTATGAAAGTCAAACCTCTCAGCAGTATTGTTTCAAACTTATGTCTGGTATCTGATGATGCTTCAAAACCATTCATTCTACTGATTTCAGTGATATTTTTTACTCCTTCACCATTTTCTACACTAAAACAGTTTGAATGTTCATGATAAGTTACGAAATTAAATATGTTACTGTAAAATCTCCCTAAATATCTGCAGCTAATAAAATAGCTTGAATATAACTCAAAATAGTATACGCATATTAAAATAGGTTCCATCAGCGAAGGCAGCTCCAAAATTCTTTCTGCTTAGTAAAGATATAAATCTTCTCAAGAAGAATCAAAGCAATTAAAAAATACCTCGATCTGTTTCCATCCGTTGGACGGCCTGAAGGGAAATAACGGAAGCTTAGGAGAATATCTCCATAACACAGGCGTTCATCAAAACCAGCTCGACGGCATTCCTCAGCAGCTTTTGGCGTTAATTTTCGCCTTAAAAAAAAAAAAAATTAATTCAGTGCAGAAAACTGATTTCTTTGGCACACTGACATCCTTTTTTCTCAAGATCCAGTTATTTACCACTACCATAATTGAATCCAAACGAAATACTAAAATATTCGAACCTTGCTGGACTACAAAATGGTGGTCGCAAGGTGAATAGTTCTTGATGACAATTGGACAAAGTGAGTTGACAGTCGTCTAATACCTGCGGTATATAAATACTTGTCTGCAATTAAATGGAACTGTATACTCGTTAAATGGATAATTTTCGGAGATTATTATGATGACTTT
The DNA here is from genome assembly GCA_028564675.1 of Onchocerca lupi. Lineage (NCBI taxonomy): Eukaryota > Metazoa > Nematoda > Chromadorea > Rhabditida > Onchocercidae > Onchocerca > Onchocerca lupi. The sequence goes on from JAOVVO010000302.1 coordinate 6,529, forward strand.
CAATTCTATCTAAAAAACGAACATATCCCAGCATTTGAGAACTGTCCTTTTCAATTTGGCTGTCTTGTGAAATGGTGACATCTGTTGCTTTAATAGTTAATGGTCTCGTTTGCACAGTTACGTTTAAATATTTGCAGGTGTCCGCACTGAGCTCAAAATATAGCGACTGATCCCAAGAAACATCCTGTAAAGGAATACCATTATTAACACTGTTCAGCAGAATCAGTGAGATTGCTCTATTATTCTAAGTAATAGTAAATCTACAGGTGGTAAAATTACTCATGTCGGGAAGCCACGATATCTATCCTCCGTTTATTCACGTCACCGATAGTAGCATTCAGATTATCTCGTTCTCGCTAACATGTAAAATATTTTCCAGAAATGACTAAAGCTTCGATCTGACAACACCCAATCATTTCCACTCTGCCCAACTTTTCTTTCTGACATACATTTCACAGCCTTTTGAAAAATTCATTCATTACTAGAGCGTCCATTATTCAGTTCAATACTCCTGCAGATACTACTACACAATGTACTACAAATACGCTTGATGAGGTTCACGATGTCAATCTAAAATATTTCGTTATCATCTTAGTTTTTATAAAAATAAAGAGATTGCAAGACATCTATCCAAACTATTTCTCAAAAACTTAAATTAAACAATTCTATGACTTAAACAACCAATATTCTTAACGAAAATCACTTTAATTCTTATGCAAACAATAAATGCAAAACTATTCGCAGCTCATGTGAGTAGATAGAAGAAAACGGTTATGCAGTCCATATAGTGAGCTTCCTATGAATGAATGTATACATACCAAAAAATAAGCTATCGTTTACTATCTGCAGTACGTCGCTTAATATCTACAAAAATGCTGCATTCGAATAACTGAGTAGCTCACATCAAATGAACAACTATTCTCTTCAAAAAGTGCGAAACATCTGCTGTAGAAAGAAACGGGAAAAATTCGCCAAGAATAAACCCTTCAAGAACGAGGATGATTCCCTTATATAATTCGACCTTCACTAGGTATACGAAGGAAAACAAACAAGCCAAAGAGAAAACATATGTATTGGAAGTTTCAAGTAAATAGGCAATATTCACTAATAAACAAAGACAATCTAACCTGCAAATAATTTGATTTGAACGGCAGACTGAAGATGAAATGTATAATGTATAGTCCTACCACATCTAACAGATCGAAGAGCTACACAATTTTAATGAAAAAGATTTTCAATTAAAAACGAACTTCGTTCATCGCAAGTGACTTTGTAGTCATTGTTTTTGGAAGAGCTTTCGACAAATCATGAGTGTCATCTCGTCCATCATCTTGCAGAACAACTGACCTGAAAATATGGTATGAATTTGCACAACTTTAACAGTTATTAAAGCTACAGGAAATTAGGAATGTTCAATTCTACTTACCTTTTTGTCTTGATGAGAGGACTTCTTTTTCTCCTTTCTAAGCCTGATGTAGGCAGTGAAGTATGTAGAAGCATCTAAAAAAATAATTGTTCGCAAATATCTTTCTTGCAACTGTATTTGTAATCTGTAAAATTTTTGAATTATCAAGATCTGCACGATATAAAGATAAACTGTCTTGGTAATATCGTGAATCGGTCGCAGGCCAAATATAACTAACTAACTGAGATCACATGTTAAATTCATGACTGCATAATACTCTAATTCGGCATACCAATTTGGCAATAGCTTGCTGTTAGCCCTTAGTACTTACTAAAAAGAAGTGTATCCCTAATTTGGTTAAATATTTTGTATTAATCATAATGTTTAGCCACAGTCATCCTCATCATGTCCACTCAAATTTGAGAAAAGATGTGTTTACTTGAAAATATAGATATCTAAATGAAGTGAATAAATATACCAAGTCAACATCGTGCTGTGATAACGCATCCAGTGCAATTTCAGCACCAGAACCACTATCCTTGTGTCGATACCAAAAATCGGACATTCTAGCTTTTCCTGCTGCTGCCATTTCTGCTGCTCGAGCCTAAAATTGCATAAGCAAATAACATGAATGGACTGATTACAGTATTTTTCATGAATTCATAATCAACCATTACCTGAAATCGTTGTCGTCGTGAAGGACTTTGCAACAAATCCTTCGCGTAATTTTCAGCAGAAATATCAGTATTTAAACTGCAAATACTACCATTGTTCTCTTTGTTTACTGCAGATGCCATCATGCAATCTTCAGTCATATTCGTTTGCATTCTTTTAATTTCCTGACATTACTGCGTAGAATTCAACACATGAAATAATTAACAGAAACAAAAGTTCTCCAAATTTCTCATTTTCAGCGATACTGATCATTATACTAAGTTCTTCGGCTATGACTAATTGATATTACAAAGCTAGGAACTTCATCATACCAGTATTAGAAGTGAAATACTTACACAAATTCCGAAAGAAATGAATTTTTGATAAACTTTTCCCAGATTTATTATCTTTTGAATTAATTTGATACCTTATATGCATAGTAAGGCAAATTTTCAAGACTGGTGGTGAATAACGGCTTCAGCTTTTGGCTGTTAAGACAACCACTTTTTGTTATTTCAGCTTCAGATCTTCAAACATACATAACGAATTAACATGGAACAGAAATCAAATTACGGAAGTTGTAAAACTCCAATACAATATTTATCCCAATTTCTCTTTTTTACTATACATAATACAAATTTGAATCTTGCTTCAGCATTCTCAATACATTCCATATACAAAAGCTACAGTTTTCTATTGCTGCTTGTAAAATCAAAGCAATATTGCTTACCTTACGCGTCTAATACGGACATGTTTTTTTATAATAAAGTCACGCTCAGTTTTAGTTTGCGCCTTCTTTATCGGCACGGAATGCTTCGATAACTGCGAAAAATCGATAAGCTTGTCATTTGTACATGGATGCACCTTGCTATCTTTTAAAATGTCGGTTGTAAAATCATTTGATGCTACATTTGAATTGATTCCTGTTGCACTCCGACTACGTTGTTGGCTACCTTAAAGTAATTTGTGATAAAAAAAATTTCAATATTGATCTGTATTAGAACAAAAAAATTTGTAGCTGGGAATGTCTCAAAGTACCTCTCTCCAGCTTTTCCATTTGCCCATTTTTATTCCTCACGTTTTCGAAGTTTTCAGGGACCCTAATCTCGTCAAAATCACCAAGCGAAGCTGAATCATCTCCTAAAACTTAGCAGTCAAACTCTTCATGAACGAAAATATGGAGAATAAACCATATTTTCTCATTTTCATTTGCTTTCAAATATTTCAAAGAACAATTTCCTAAGGATTAATGATAAAAACTATTGAATATTAAAGCATTACTAAACAGTTTGTTTATTAATATGAGTATATTAATAAACAAAACTGATTTAGTGATTGAACAGATTTTAGTGGTTTCCCTACTAACTTCTTTACTTTCAGTCAATTATTTGAAAAAAAAGAGATTTCTTCAGTACTAAAAAATTCAATAAATTGCAAAGAACTAAGATGTAAAATGAAAACATCTCATACCATATTATTCTTTAATAACGAAACTACCATAAAAGAAAAAAATTAACCGTCATTATTTAGAGTACTAAATGAAGTGTTGCTTTCTTCATAAATCATCCGATCAACTAAGACACTCAATTCACTGGATGTACCAGAAAGCAGTTTACTTAGTTGACGCTCACTAGTAACCGGAACGTTATTTACAGCAAGAACCACATCACCTTAAATTAATATACTGTGCATCATAAAAAATAAAATAAAACAATTTTGTGAAAAGAAGTTACTGCCTGTACCTGCTTTAAAACCACATCTTTCAGCAGAAGAAAAGCTTTCTACAGTTGAAACTTGCACGGATCTGATTCCTGTATTGGAAATGAGCTGAAAAACTTACTGAACATTAGTAATGACAAACAGGAACGAATGAAGAAGTGCAAAAAGAGTATATGATCGAATACAAAATTATTCGAAGCCTACCAAGAAAGTTTCGAAAACTAAAAAATCATTGTAGCTCTCAATAAACATAATGTCGTGGAAAATATTCATAAATATTTTCAAGAAAGATTGCATTCTAAAAATCAATTTAGAAGCTCATTAAGAGAAATGAAAGGACGCAGTGCGACTGCATGAGCACAAAAATATTCGATATGAAGTAGTGAAACTTGCAGAAGCGATGTGCAAATTTTGATTGATATATGAATTTCCGTAGGTTAAGAAGAAAATATAGAGTTAAGCATACCGGTTTTCATTACAAAAAAGGCCTATCTGAGGATTTCCGGAAAGCTTTATGACACTAATTTTGGACAGAATTAGAAGATAAAGTGAAGGCTCGAACGGTATTCAAGATAATTCCGTAAACATTATGCAACAGTCAACCAAATAAATATGATTTTTCAGTATTCGAAAGCTACGAAGATTGCAGAAGATTTCTTTTTAACAATTACTGCAAAGTTAACTAAAGGCTATACAGAAAAAGGAAGTTGAACTGTCATATATTCAACTGGCTGCAAACACAATATTATCATCGACATACTGCTGATATCAATCTGCCCACAAATTAATCTAATCTCATTGAGAAGTATATATCTGCATAATCTTTGCTCTCACAGTTTTTCTTATGCACAAAAATGAGGTTTGAGCAATCTAGTAAGTTAAAGTTATTGACAATCAATGTTAAAATATTCCGCTCATTCAGAAGAACTTCAAAGAAATGTGATGAGGTAGTTTTACCATCCGTAGCAGAAAGTACTGGTCTTAAACTTAATGTTGGAAGCTTAATACTATTGTACTGGGTAGTGATGAATATTAATTTCGAAACTGAATTAGATATTAAAAAAAAAAAGAAAAAGAAAAAAAAAACACTTCTACGTAACTTTAACAAAGTAAAAAAGGAACTGACAAGTTGCCGAATAGACTGAAATTTCTAATGCCTATATGTATTGTTATTAACACTCCATGCGAAAAAATCTGGAACAAAACTGGGAAGAGTCGGAATTTCCGAGCATGAAAAACAATATAGAATATATTGTGTGCAGCATCACATTACATGTGAGATATCCAACGATATATTTCAAGACTGACATGAAAGGCACCACAGCAGCATTCTGTGCGTCCAAACAGAGAGAAGTGAGATAAGACGTGTTCTGAATAAGAAAATGGTCAACAAAAATGGAAAAAAATTTATAGATGAAGCTAAATATTGTATGACTACCCTTTGCTAGATTTTTTGATAAAAATAATGGGAGTAATAAGGACAGAGGAAATATAGACAACTGTTTTTGGAGCGAAAATGAAAATTAAAGAAAAAAAAGTGCTTACTTGAAAAGACATACAAAGAATTAAACAATCAATACCATGACAATAATATCACTAGTGAATATAACATCATAAATAGGATTTGGAAGAGTTTAAAAAGTTACAATTCTCTTTCTAACCACATGGGCGAAAGATTTATATAAATCGGAAACTTCTAGAGCGAATTTACTTTCGAAAATGTCAATCCAATCGACTCACTGATACCGTGCCGACTAAAATTTAATAATATGGTGATACATCGTGTTGAACTTCTGCTTGCATCCTGCATTAGCGGTCGATGATCTGTTTAATAACACATATCATATCTAATTCAAACTTTTTTTTCTAAGAGTTGGCATATTTTACTTTCCTGGATCATCAAACAATTCAAATAACTTGTAATTAGGAATGTGAAACTATTTAAGAAACGCCGTATTTTATTTGATAATCAAAGACGGATGAGATAAAATCAAAAATGAAATCATTTACCTACAGATACAACACAAAAAACCTCGGAATTTCCGTTGTTAACCAAAGCAGTATTCAGTCTTGTACATCGTAAAACCGTAACTTCTAGCAAACCCGTTGTTTTAATATATTCGAAAGCACCTGAAATAGATTATTTTGTTGCGAAAATGTAGTTCGGCACCAAATATTGCTACCAAGAAAAAAATGACAATCTTTAAAAATAGTTTACGATGCCTGTACCTCGTTAGACCAACTCCTAAGACTCATGAAGAATTCCGTTAAATTGTTTTTTAAATACATGATTTAATTAGAAAGTCAATCTAAAACGTTTAATATTAACTGACTTGTAGTTAACACCTAACAGTTTTGCACTTGTAGTTTTTGAAAAACACATCCCAAGTTCTTAGATTCTTAATCGTTATCTTCCACCTTATACAATGGTGAAATGCCATGCTAAATTTTTTAGCCCTAAACAAATTACATGAAAAAGATATTTACATTACTATGCTATTTACATCTGAAAATTGCTGAATATAAATTTAAGTTACCTATAGAAGGAGAAGGCTGATATAAAGGATTAGGAAAGAGAGGACGATATCGAATCTTGTAGTTCGGCCAAACATGCTTGCGTTGAATCATATGTCTAAATTTCTGTGTGATGATGGGTATGAGATGTTTCACCTGTTTGCCTTGCCATTGTGAGTCAATCTGAAAAATAGCATTTTACTTCGACGATGTAACGAATTGTAATTTCTCCTATATCACAATTTTATTATCATCACCATATGCAAAAAAAAAAAAAAAAAAAAAAAAAAAAAAAAAGAGAGGGAAAAAACGATGGCATATTCTATGCAAAAGGTATGAATATCGATTCTACTGTAAAACGTATGAAACATTATAACTGCAATCCAGATCTTACCTGGAATTCTAGCGTCGGCATATCAACGAATGCAAAGACCCAATGAGTAAAAGGCTCACGAGTGAGTTTCAATCGAATTTTGCCAGAAAGACGATTAAGCTAAATACATTTAATAAATTTAAAATCATGGGTAGATTTACAATGTCCATTTTGGATGACGTAAGATATTAGGAAAAAAATACCCAGAATTATTCTGTAATATTTCCTAACAACCAAATTGATTAAATTAATGAAAACCTTAATCGAAAGCAGCGCAAATCGCCCAAACAGCATACTGACATTAACAGAACTTCGAAAATCCCCACTGTAATCTACATCGACAAGCAATTTTAATGTCTGGAAAAAAAAATTTTTTCCATCATTTTTACTTCAAAAAATTCGATAAATGTAATTACTTCATTTCAGCATTCAGATAATCTGACTTTAATAAATCAACTGCCTCGCATACGAATTTATAATAGCAACTCGTCATTCAAATCAACGTATGCATCAACTTTGCATTTAATAACATTTCTCAAAATATTTAATAAAATTTAACAATGAAACTGACATTCAACTTACTTTAAAACTCTCATCTTGTGATAGCTCATAGTCCTCCACACATACTGATTTGATCACGGGGGATTTGCAACCAATTGATAAGTCCCTAACACGAATATCCTAAAAGGGGAAATCATAGGTTTTAAGGAGGAAAAAAAAAAGACATTTTCCAGAGGTCACAAGATAGCTTTAATGGTTTGAAAGATTCATCTAGCTGGCATTTCCTCCACATAAATCTATATTTATTTTTCCAGATTTCATCACTGAAAAAAAACTTCAAAGTTTTGACAAATCTTTCGTTCATTTAAGATTCTCGAAATCTTCTATATGATTTAAAAAAATGATTTCTTTGACCATCGAGCAGTTGAGATTGTGGTGGAAAGGCAAAGATAGCATAGTTTTCTGGAGTTACGAAGAAAGGAAGAGGATTAGCAATAAGTAGCAATAGGCAAATCTCATGCAGTTGTATTCTCCTAAAAGTCACTTGCAAAGATGAAACAGACCTGTATGAGACGCCCAGCAGTATTTCGAGTAGTAAGATCACTAAGTTCCAACTGTAGCTTTTTGTGGATCCATCTGTAAGATACAAAAAAACACTGGATTCATTTTAAGAGTTAAATATGATCAACTACCATAAAGAATATGTTAAAGTACCTTCGTAATCGACGAGAATCCTTGTGTTCTTGAAACAGAAAATGAAGAATAAGACTCAGATTATAGCAAGATTCCCATTCAAAAGTTCGACCTTCATTCAAGAATTGTTTCAGTTTCTGAAAATCACTTTCTTTAATAACGAAAAGCGATATGCATCATACTATTCCAGCTCAAAAGATGGGAAAGAATAAAATTACCTCAGGAAGACGAAGTGGTTGAAATTGCTCAACAAGCGCGGGATGTGAAGAGATTTCACCAAAAGGATTGAATAGTAACACATAAATTACGAAAAGCATTAAGACTGCGCCAACAATGACTCCCCACAAGAATCCTAACATATTGACATTAATGTCACTATCATTACCATACAATATTCATTGAATTCCTTCAGCTATTTCCGTCTGAAAATGCAGTTATTATCATTAAAATTTACGAGTAAAAGATCTTCATCCTTTAGCATCATGCTATCAAAGCTCGATAATGATTTCTTTTCTTTTTTTCTATCAGAGATTATGAGCCGGAAGGAATTTCAAAATGTGAAATTACGAAGTTAAACTATCAGCACTTCTAACTAGACGTACACAATAAATTGTCGTTCACATGGACAGCTCGCATAAATATCTCCTTCTCTCGTCCATTTTGCCTTCAGATTTCATAAAATTCAGAGATTAAAAAAAATTTACCAGCTGAACTTTTGCTCCACGCACTTCGTATGCATGCTGTAACAAGGATCACTGTTGGGCGCCTGAATGCTTTCGTGCAATAATCGATCCACTGCAAAATACCAATCGCATATTATCCGAATAATATATGACTGTTGTAGGCAAGATTAACTTGTTGAAGACATTCCAGACTACCTCTTGTATCTCCGCTCATCATATCTGTTGTATTACTATTACCTTGATGATGTGATATACTGTTCCGTTATTTTGGTTAAACAATATGGAATCAAAGTTAATTAGAATTTTAATTCAGAATACTAGAAGACTTATATATTTATTCATTTAATGTTTCAGGTTATTTACAAATTCCTAAATTTCCATCGATTATTATATCTTCCATCGTTTACTGTTTGCTTAACGAATGAACAGACCATATAAGTGGTTTTTGTTATATAAGTTCACATGAGGAAGTGAATATAATTTTCTAACTATAAATTCCCATACTAGCCTAGTATAAACTTTGTTATTTTAAGAGAACAATGGTCGAGTGTTTCATTGATTAGATAAGTTACAGTTGTCAACTTGTATACAAATATTATCAAACAGATATTGCGAGATAGCTTATGTTCTTTGTACCAGAATGGTTTGATTTTATCCAAATTCATTATGATTTCATATATCGAGCTTTAATAAGGCATTTTCATCCTTTTAACCACATTTTTATACTTTTTTTTTTCACTACTTCCGTGCTACGAAGATTAGATTGTTGGCATAATGCTTTCTCAATTCTAATTTCCCATCTTTGAATCTCAGCTCCCTTTCAGTAATCACATCCCACTATAAATAATTGAATGAGAGATAATGATCAATTTCGGAGAAAATTTATATTGATGGTGCATAAACACATATTTTAGTGAGATAATTTATTCTATGTATGCTTTTTTTAAATGATATAACGAGTATTAAAAATATTAAAACGTAAATAACTTAATTTCAGTTAGGTAAGTAAGATACTTCAGCTCGGAAACAACCCTGCCTGAAACACCTGTCTTCAAAATCATAAGTAAATGTGATGGAGGCGGAAGACATATTTTAAGTTGTGGAGAAAAACTGGTTCTTCCTTTTGAGCATCTCATTTGCTTTAGTATCTTAATGACTAGGGACGTACAAACATCTTTCTACGAATTGCGGTGACCAGTTTCTCCATAAAATTTTTCTTTTCCTTTTTCCGCATGTTGCTTTTTGTATTTTGTCGAGATCTTATGTAGCAAACAAAATTTTGCTGTCCTCACTTTATAAAAGAAATGCAGTAATGTAATGTCCAAATCGATTCTCCAACATACTGTACTTATACGAACTCGAATTAAATTCTGTAATCAAGAGATTTTCGAATTAGTTTGCTTTCTTGTGATTTTGCCACAATGAAAACGTACTCGATACGTTTCCTATAATGTGCTGGAGCGATAATAGTACTGTCCATCATTGTGATCTTGAGAGTTAAAGTCAAAAGAATTCTCTTTAAAAAACTGTTGTTTTGGTAATTATAAGCAGATCACATGGAACTACTGAATATGAATGAGAACATTTCAGACAGTGCAAATTTCCACAGTTAACATTCAATGGGATTTGTGAATGAAATTCCATTTTCTTCGACTGAATTCAATAGGGATAGTTCACGTCTTCAGTCTACAAGAAGTATGGCAGCTAGTGATATCTGTGGGATTAGACACATGTTACAGAAAAGTAATGCAACGAATAGAACTACTAAGATATTAAAATGAAATCCTTAGTCATATGATGGACAAGTGGATTTAACAAAGTTTTATAGAAAAAACGAACTCAGATTTTACTCTGTGCTCATTTCGGACTTCACACTTATTACTTCACTTAATGCTTTAAATATTTGTAGTTTTCTTGTGCAATAACCGTTAAGGTTATCATACAAATTGATAATAACTTCGAGAAGCTACAACTTTCCTAAGAATCGATGACTTGTTTAGATGTAAGAGATCTCGTTGTAGGTACTACTTATCTCGGGTAATAAAACGGCAATACTCCAGCCCTACTACAAGTTGGTGAAGTATTGATACAAAACAGAAGCTGAACAGTGACACTCCTGGTTTTCCGCATAGAGTGATAACAGACAGATAAGACTGAAATAGGAAGAATACAGTATCTCTTATACAGCTTTTATTCTTTGCAAGAAAATGCGAAAGAACACACAAAATTACAATGACCCCAACCGTATGAAAAATCAGTGAAGTCGTCATCGTTAAAACAGATGCAGTGTTGTTGAAATGAAGCATAAAATACAATCAGCGGTAGCATAAACCTCTGCTCCGCACTTCTTGTTTTTGCCTGTTATATAGCAGTTATTTGAGACAAGAAGAGTTATGTCCCACTTAACCCGGTAAAACTATATCCAAAAATATCCCAGCAATTCGTTTGAATTTCACCATCATACAAGAAAGTTGGTTCCGTTGGTTCCAAACTTTATGAAACTTTACTTGTCCACTGGACTTACAGTTCCTCAATTTTTAACATGGACCCTATGTTCCGTTCATGGAGAACTGGGTAAAAACTTCCTAATATATGGTTATATATATCATATCAAGAATATCGAAATATTAAATCAGACGTTATTTTCAGATACTTCACTTTTTTAATTTAATCGAAGTTAAAAAATATACAATAAACAATATTAGCAATTTATCAAGTATCCAATTTATAAAGAATAATTTTTAATAATGAAGTCCACACCACTACAAATAAATAAATTGAAGGAAAACTAGAAAACTGATAAACTGACGAGAAGCTTAAGACAAAGAAATAATTAATCTAAATGGACAACATGAAATGAGGAATTCAGTTAATTTAAAAAGTTTGTCCCCAGAACATAAAAAGTTTATCCAGGAAAACCTGAAGGTAAGCAAATATTCTGACTCCACAAAATGCACTTTCTTCACATATAATGCACAAAAAGTTTGTACTATACAATTCCAGATATCAAAAACTACAGTCCGACCATACTTTTTGATATCGGACAGCTGCAAAAAGAACGAAAAATGCATAAATTATGGCCAGTAGAGAACCAAAACACGAATCATCTCCCGACATCCTCAAGAGAGTTCAAAAAATAAAATGTTCTATCTGTTGCACTAAATATGCCTGAATCTGCCTATTCAGTCAAAATATTCAGCAACTTTGAGATTTCAATTCAAAAAGTATCGACTGAGGATGTTGCATTCCATATATTCGCTCCCAAAGCATTAATTAAGCATGAAGTACAAACACTCTCTTTACTCAATAAAGAACTATTTTTCTTTACTGCTGCTCCATGTTGAATATCCTCAGTAAATTCTCAAACGCTGCAACTGTATGCATCAGGTCATTTCTCTAACCTCCACTTTCACAATATAATATTTAAATAATATCAAAATCATCAATAAATTTGAAGTTTAAATGAGCGCAAAAGAAATGTTTAATTCTGCACACCGTGTTCCATAATGTCATCAAAGGGTGACAACGCTGCAATTTCTCGAAAAAACAAGAACTCTATCGAGAAGAATAACATCCCTATTCATAGAAGTATGCTGTAAAGAAAAATACATTTAATTTACAAGCCACCATTCTTTGCCAGCTCATTCATTAAGAAATCCATATAAACGAAAAGCTATGAAATGACCAGAGATAATGACCAATAAATAAACATATAACAGATTCGAGAGCTGTTATCGAGAAAAAGTTTCTTAAAACAACTAAGCTAATAACAATGATAATACTCCTTTCCAGAATGAGCATCATACTACCTTTGAAAATGACGATTTACTCTGAATTTACTAGTCACAGCTAGTAGCAAACTTTCATTTCCTCGATCAAATGCTTTTAGAACAAAACATACACTGTACATGTTCAGTAGTCATAACGACATGGTGGTGATAAACAATTATGAACAATAAGCAATCATGAATTGCAAGAAAAAAAATTTAGCTTCATAAACAAAGTGCACCTGATAAAAATGCTTGTTTAGCAAGCAAATAACAATACGAAATGCATTGCTTGGAACGGATCCCAGCAAGGTAATGTATTTTTAAGTAATGCTTATTTTCTACTATTAAAAATTTTTAAGTCTTCATCTTTGCTACGTAAAAATGTTCGGCTAACTCATAAATAGAGCAATCTACATAATAATAGATTTTAATCTTATGAGAACAACTAAATAATGAATATAGTTTGCAAATTTGACTCGTTTACATGAAGACATTAGATGAAAGCGGAAATGCTCCAGCTAAATATATCAGGAATAACACAGTTTCGATGAGCATGAATAACATATACAAAGAAAGCATTTGTGTTCTGTGCTTTTTTTTGTGAAAAAATACATCAGTTTCTTTTAAAATCACTTCCAAAATATTGAAAAATAAAAAATTCTCGAGTGAATATCCAGCACTTTAAATTATTCGAAGACCATTGAAGCCTTCGACATAATTATCGAGAGAGAAAAAAAGATAAAAAAAAGCACAGAGAGAGAAAATAAAAACTTATGAACAATTCATACCAAGAAACAAATATGGAGAGAAATATAGCTACAAAATTATAAAACTAAGTGATTACAACTATTAGTCCTGATCAAACCATGCGTAGTTTCCTCTTCTGTTTGCACAGTGATTGTTTTCAAGAAAGGTTCCAATCTTGCGCTTAATCTGTTTCCTGTGCATGAACTTTCAATACTATATTTAGTTTCCAAATCCATTCTTGGAGGGCAAGAGCTGGATCTTTCATCACTCTCACTATCAGCTCTTGTATGAAGAGAAGATTCTTCTAAAGACATTGTTCTAACACCAATATTACAATAAATTTCTTCCTGATTTGTTTCACTTTCATCGGATTCCGAACTACTTGACGCAGGTGAACTGTGATAGTGCTCCGAAAGCTGACGAAATATATCGTCATCTTTATCGTAATACATTTCTGCACCAGGGAATATGTTTTTGTTCGGTACTATCTAAAAAAGCCAATATGCAATAATATAGTGAGAACAAACATTCTCGTAGATGAATAGCATTATTAATATCATGTCTGTCTCGGCATTAATTCAGTTTATTCACACGAAACAAAAAAAAAGAAGATTTTGGCATTAACAAAATGCTGGAATACTTCTATTTTTTCTCTTTAAATTACCTGCTTGACATATTTATTTTGCACTTCTTGTCGGAAAACCGAGATATTCTTTTAACGCAAATACGATGAATCAATCAAAGTAATTTATATTATAAAAAGTCTTGGGAAATCGATTTAAACTTTAAAATATAAATTTCAAAAAAAAAAAAAAAAAAAAGATTCTCAAAGAAATACATCATTAATCAGATCTTACATTTTTATCATACGAAATTCTCAAATCAATCACTAAGCAAATCTTACATCTTGATCATATAAGATCTCGAAATAACTCTAAACAAATAAATCACCTTTCTACATCCCATTTTGAGATCATATGGATTATCTAATAATTATAAATTTCTTAATTAAGCTCTTGTTTTCTCAACTTCCGGTTAGATTGTAAAATGCTTAAAATTAAGCGTCTTACCATCAGATAACCAAATTCTTAATCTCTGAACTTCGGTACTGATGAAAACTGTCTAAATTATTATAAAAATCCCCGACTATAGAAATGGTCAGTATCAATTTAGTTTAGTTTGAACTCGAGTCTGCCTCAGAATTAATCAAAAGAAGAAATCTTCCAGCCCCAATAAAATCTCTCGAAGGCTTTAAATGAAACCCGATCAACCAATAAAAACCCAATAAATTTCCTTACTGTCTATAAAACAAAAAACACCTAAGCTATCGATCCTATCTCCGATATTGATCGATAAATTGTATTGTAACGCAGTTGTGAAAATAAGCTACGTCATAACAAAGCTTTTATCAAACAACAAATTCGTCTGTGCAATCAATCAGTCTCCAATTTCTCTAATCAAAAAATTTTCACGACATTTATACCGAAAATCTGTAGATTTCTCATACCAACCAAAACCTGGGGTTACGGTTTTTATTACAATTAGTTTTGAAACCAAGAAATAAGTTCGCAATAAATAGAAATCTCAGCTTCCTGATTTTCCCATTTTTAAATCAAATTATCTACAAAAAGACTAATATTACTTACAAAGACAGAATACACAAAAACAATAGGTCTAAAAAAACTAAGCATAATGAAATAAAGTACTCACAAAAAGATAACCATCAATAGGAAGTTTCGCTTCCACGCTAACATAACGTGCATCCCACATGGAAGGCATTCCTTCTTTCAGTCGTGCTCGTTTAATTGCTGGCTGATCCAATAATTCCTGAAATGAGTTACAGCATTAAAATAAAATAAAAAAGTAAAAAATACGGTCCTTATGATTCGCGACATTTTTTGAAGTTGAAAAACGACTGAATTAAGCTCTGTCTGTCTGAAAACCCACATACATGATTTCTAATGAATAAAGAACCAAATTCAATACGATGCAACAGAAACTTCAGACTATAACAGAGGACATAACCTTGAACTGCATTTCGTTGATGACCTTCCGAAGAATTGGTTTCTCGTAAATTTTTTCGATTGCAGCAGAATCGCTGCAGTTTGTTTTCGAGCGACCTCAAAAAGAGTTCTTTCTTGAGGATCTTGCTACACGAACGATTCACCTAAAAAGCTATATAACAGATTTAAATTTTACCTTTTCTGAAAATATCGGTATAAGGAGGACCCAAAACCAAAGCTAATTGAGCCACAATATCGTCACAATCACCCAGCAACTCGATATCAGTGGCATAATGAGGTAAAGATTCACGGTTGATGAGTATCTGTGGTACTTCGGGATTAACACTGTACGGTAAGAGTGCAACTGGTTGTACTTTCAAAGATGAACCGATAACTACAACCAAATCGACCTGAAAAGAAAACCAAGCCTTCATAATATTCTCTGAAAACACTTAACAAAAGCTCAGCAACAGTTAAACATCTCCAATAATGTGTGAACATTACAACTGACTGGAAAAAAAAATTTATAGAATTTTCCTTTAAATACACTGGTCTACCATCAACTTTTTCTAAAAAGATTTAGAGAACTACAATAAACTACATACTCTTTCTCTGTCCTCGGCCATTTTTTCGTGAAAATCATCCGAGAGATCTTCACCGAAAAAAACTATGTCAGGTTTCATGACTCCTTCCGGCTGGCTGCACACTCGACACATCGCAACACGCTGTGAAAAGAATTCTATTACCATGGGTTGTATTTAAATGTATTATTAAAATCACAATAAAAAAAAGAGAAAAACATTTCTCTTCATAAAGCTATATATTTTAACTACAACTCGTTTTTATATCTTCATCAAAATGAAATTTTAACCAATAAAAAGAATGCAACAAACGATTTTAAAAAATTAAGGGTGCAAAGAAAAGTTCCACTGAAAGATACCCCAGAGTCGATATCTTCCCGAATGGCTTCGCTATCGACCTTTAAACCACAGTTCCGACAAGTCGCCGTTGCGAATGAACCTAAAGAAGAAAGGAAAAAATATAAAGAAACAATAAGAGAATTAAAAACTGAGATAGTTTCAATGATGAAAAGTTCAATGATCGATTATTAAAATAAACGATTGGCAGTACTTTCTAAGCAAAATGTAAAACAGTTATCTTTGACAGGACTTGAAGGTGCTATCAAATTACAAATTTATAAGAGAAACTCCGAACAGTTTTCATGATAAAGTCCACCCATCATTTGCAACCTACAATGATGCTCACAAGCATTATTGCTTACAATAAAAGAAAAATACCATGGCACTGTACAATGCGTTTGATTCCGGCCACCTGTTCCAAAGTATCAATATTTTGAGTGTAATTTCTCAGCAATTTCCCACTGTCTTCGAGTGCCTTGATGAAGTAATGGCATATCGAAGCTTCATAGCGACCAGGGAATAATTCCTTGAATATGATTCATTCAATCAATGTTCAAATCTCTTGAGAGGATATAAGACCGACGCTGTGAAACCGAATTCGAGGATAAAAACTGAAGCATCACATAAATTTTACGGGTTACCCAATAGGTACGAAAACAATAAAGACTAAATGAAAGAAGGATAATACCCTAGCAAATTCGAAAAATGGTTTCGGGTTTTTAGTGAAGTAATTGATATCAAACATAGCAGTTGGATCTGGAAGATCTGGGTATTCGATGTGAAGTCGAGCGTATACGCCATTTTTGCTGCGGAAGTCTGGTATGCCACAAGAAACAGAAACACCAGCACCTGTCAAAACTAAAATGCGACTGCACCTGGAAACAGCAAAAAAACTTTTATAGTGATGAAATAATTTTAAAGAGAGTAATTGGTTCATTTTCATAAAAGTTATTGTATGACAAATAACCTTTTAAAAAGTTCAACTGCATCATCAAATGAATTGAATTCAGGTAATTTTGTGCGTCTGGGACGTTCACTGTATAAAATCTTTCGAATGATTCGATATAAATCTTGCTCAGAAAGATTATCTGGTAGATCAACATGCGGCAGTAGGCAACGGACAACATCTCTAGCCGACTCACCTAAAGCAAATTTGTGTAGTTGTATTTTATAAATTTATAAGGAAATGTCAAACTAAGCTAAGCAATAAACATTAAGGACATTTTCTACCATAGCAGACTATAAATATGAAAGCGAAAATTCTATAGCAAAAAATGCATTATCCAGTAGTACTTATATAACCGTTTGCAACAATTAACAACAATGCTGCATCTTGAGAGCAATACTCGCCATGAACCAAATAATTTCATTCATTTTTTTTCGTAAAAATAATCTACGTCAAAGTGCCCAGACAGTTTTAATGTAAATAAAAAGGCTTTAAATGAAACAAGCAAAAGATAGCGAGAAATGGATTTGAGAGCGAGTTGATTATTGAATAATGCAACATTCAACTAGAGCAATTTTAAAAAAAGGAATGCATTATCATATGCTGTACGGAAAAATTCACATCAGAGATGATAAAGAGAAGAATTTCAAAATTATATTTACCATAAAATTATTTACATGAAGTAATTATAAACAACGAATAAAAAATGAGAAGTGTACTTCTTGAATTTGACTACATCAGGTTTAATGCTTAGTACAGACCAAAACAAGACATTACAAAAAAAAAAAAAAATTGACCTCCAAGCAGATTAAGTTTCATGTAATAGAAAAAGTTTGCCAATGCAATGTAAAACTTTAACAAGTTCAATTGACTTAGACGATGAGTTCGAATTGTCGCATGAAGAAATGGATGCCATTTCCGCATCATATCTTTCTAAACAATAACCGCATTTTTTATTCGTCATTGCTTAATTCAATAAATGAGCTACATGTTGAACCATTCTGCCATAGGAATAGAAATAAAAAAGACTGGAGGAATATCCGTTAAGAAGAGAATTACACATCATGGATATATCCTTCTACAAACAATACGTCGAATGGAATTAGCAAATGCCAAAAGACTGTATTTTGAATGAAATTGGTTACAATATTTCAATTCGCAACTATTTGCTATTTATATTTCTATTTTTCCCAATGTAATAAGAAAAAATCGCAACTCCGAGTAGATTTATTATTCACAGCAGAAAAGCATGAATATAACCTGTACTATACATATTCGTTAAATATAAGATGCTTAATTCAACAGAGTATTAGAAAAGTTAAGCTGAAATATCAGTAAGAAAGCTGAATATAACTACTGAAGATTCCTCAAGTAAACTGAGCAATGTAAGGAATAACAAACAGAAACGGAGGAATGAGCTACATCCAAATCAAGTACCACGTTGAATGCAGCATTATTTGAAATTTACTGAGAAGGCTTTCAAAAACTAAAAAACCACTTTGGCCCTCAATGAGGATAATATTGTGCTAAGCACTAAAAATGTTTTTTGCAAGCATTTCTTTAAAAAAAAATTTATTTTTATAAATTTAAGAAATTCAACAAAAATTAAGTAAAAGAACACAGTATGACTGCAAAAATACGAAAATATCTATATGAAAGTATTCCTATATGAACGAATGGAAGTTGTAGAAGCGACATACAAAAGGGTAATTAACATAAAAATTCTGATAAAACATAGAGCTAAAAAGAAAGATCCATACAAAGACATATTCATTTTTAAATAAGTAACTCTGTTTTCAAAGATACACAAAAAGAACTATTTAAAAAGGAACAAATTTATTTAATGATTCAAATTGCCGAATGTCCCCACGAACAGAAACGTTGGAAAAGTGAGAAAAAATAGGTTAAAAACGAACAAAATTAAATAAGTAACTCACCTTCGCTAGCTATTTGGTCGACAGCAGGAGAATCACCAGAATCTGTATTTGTTAACTCCTGATTTACTTCAACATGAATAGCAGAACTGCCTATGGATGAGGGATTTGTAACGGAATTGATATGTGTATCATTTTCGGTTCTCATATTGCCATCTAATATAATGTTTTCACCTGAATAAATTTTCATGACACTCATTTTGGTATTTCTTATTTGATGGAAATGCAAGACATATAAAGTATTTCAGACATCAATTAATTATTGCGTCTTTGGAGTGATTCAAGTTGTCTATTGCACCTGACTGAGCAAAGTACTGGACGAATCAAATTATACCATCTGCAGATGTTCTGCGATGAATGGAATGAAACAAAATGACTTACTTCTCAACTCATTTCCGCAATCACCTGAATACATGAATATGACAAAAATAATCTGTGAACAGCTTAACCTGAAAAGACGTCTAAGAATGCATGTACATGAAAAGCGATGCAAATCAGCTCATTAGTAAATATATAACAAAGTAAAAAAACCAGCACAAAACTCATACCTTTCTTAAATAATTTCTATCGCATAAATGAACCTTGGAAAGTATATAATCTATGTAAAAAGCACAACAACATGTAATGCCATGTTGGTAGTAATGAAGATTCACATGCGAGTTATTATGGTCTGTCCTCACTTTCTTCAATTTATCACTTCTTCACAATGTCTGTATTTGACATCCGTAGCAAATAGTATACATTTACATCTGCTACCCTTGACCCCTCCTTCACCTCTGACCCCCAAGTTCGCTTCTCCCGGCCTCACAATCAAATCCCTTCCTTACCTAAAAGTGGACATCGTGTTAAAATGTTCTTGCCGTTCTACTTCACGGTCCGTTATATTTTGTCAGCGAGTACTTCGATAGGAAGAGACATGTGGCAGAGATATGCTGAGCAGCCGGAAAATACGGTCGGTGCGCAGTAGGCCGAGTCGTTTAGTAGGAATTTGGTTATGTCCGTTTCCCGGATTTCCGGATTGACGATGGACTTTGGTTTGTAAATGAGTGTCGGGTGGTATTTGTGCCGAAAGTCCTTCATATGATCTGTTATCAAGCATTATTCTTGGATTTCAATAACTGCAGTCAACGTGAAAAAATTTAATTGGGTCTGGCAAATAAATTCCGATATGGTATTTATAAGGATCTGCATTTAGTTTCAAAATCCCGTAAACTAAGACTTCTTAGATTCTATGACATGTAACCAGATTATTTAACGTATCACTGCTATATTTATCACTATAGTTCTCCTTTATTTTTCCTAAAGAAAAAAAAAAAACGTCTTAAGGAAAAGGCTTTTAAGGTGGTTTTATGGATATCTTAATATAAATGCTATGGTCATGATCATGCTTTTCCGAGAAACATTTCCTTCTTATGATATGTGAAATGAACATTTCAAACAGTGCAATTAGTGATTCTGATTCATCAAAATCCGATCTGCTAACTAATGCCTGCGTATGACTGCCTCTGTTCTCTCATGTAAATGCATATTTCCACTATATATATTTTATTATTGAGTTCAAAGGTTGCTGTATCTCGAGCATTATCATCCACAAAGTTAGTACGATCGTTTCATTTCTTTAATATTCCCCAAGTCTATAATTCGAGATATTTTTCTTAATTTCATATTTCTAAAGTTTTCCTGCTTACTCTAACTTCGTTAATTGAAATATGCTTTGTTGTCCCATTTCATACTCTTCACGACTTCCATCATCAAATCTGATCTCTCTGAATTATTGAAAATTTTGACGTATTGTTACTTTCTCTAAAAAGTCCCTAAATCCTCATGCAGTTTATATTCAGTTTTACTTGGTAGTGGGAAATGAAGTTCTTCCCACGCACTTGAATGCTTTTGTTGCCAACTAATCAATTTATTCAAAATTTTTAATGTGTGTGGGAAAATTATTAATGATATATTTGAAAGGCATTATCTCATGAAATCAAAAATTTTCAGACTTATTCTCATACGCATATATGTTTAAAGTTTCCTTTCTTCAAGTTATCATGTTTAAAAACCTTATTAACATTTCTGGTATCCTCCACTTACGACCACAATGGCATGCCATCGTTTCAATAGTACAGTGATTTCTGAAGATTTTTTTCACGGTTGGAATGCAAAAACTGTTGGCGGTTTTATCGTCTTGAATCTCTAGTAATGTGTTTATGATGCTTTTCTTTGGATTTAGCTTTCTTTTTTGCAATTTTGAATTTGTGTCTGAACCTTTTTTTTTCTCTTTTTTTAACTTTCACTGCACTCCCGTCCAATTATTCGATAGGCCTTTATAAAATTAAATCATTCAACAACAGCCGTTAAGATAGTAAAGATAACAGACATTGCTTATTGGCAAATCACAAGCAATTTTATGGATCAATTCAGTGAAATAATTCAGCCATAGTTGCCTTCCATTATACATAAAAATTATGCTCTAAAAAAAATTACGTATGTTTTTAGTAGCTGCATGCCATTTAAAGAATTTTAAAGTACATTGTTTTCCATTCTTTATATTATTTTGAAGGTTACATTTGTGGAAAAAGCTGACTGATTCGATTTCGTTTGGACTGTTTGTCTTGTTTCAACATTATATCTGGCGTCGATTCCCCTACGAATCATTTTCGTACTAATTTAAAACACTGAAAAGAACTGTCTGTAAGTTATCCTCTGTTGCAACGTTTAATTAATAGTTTGACAAATTGGGCAATATTTGTGCACTTTAAAGTCGAAAAACTTACATTATTTCGAGAAAAATGAACATGCAGCAAGACATCGAAAGGAAATATTCTGCGAGCGAATACAGTATTTGTGTGGAACGAAGGATATAGTTGGTGCTTCAGTTTACAAGGTTTTAACTACACAATTTTGCCATTTCTAGCCATGGTTAAGTCCGATTGCACAATATTTCTGGCAGATTACAGCTAAATTTTAAACAATTTTGAAAGTTTTTGAAGAGATACCATTTCTTTGTTTCCTACTTGGCAATCTGCTTTAAGGGTGGCACACATTCGCAAAATGAAGAAGGGTTCAAACTAAAGAAATTTATGCGAACGACAGTTCAGAAACACTGTTTCCCGGAAATACTAGAAATCGAAAATCGCACTACGAGAAGCGGATGAATTCATTGCTTTACTGCAAGCTGATAATATAACTTTCAAGTTCATGAAAAAAGTTGACTTATGAAGTCATGATCACTGGCATCAGTCTCCAAAGCGTAATTCCTCGAAGAGATGGAGTTGCATAAAAAAAAAAATGACTAATTCATAAGCGGTGAGTCCTTTCCGATAAGTTCGCTTGTGGGAGCATGAATCGGTGCATGTTCTGAGTGGGTGAGAAAACTACGTATAACTAAGTTAATCCGATGAAAACAAACATCAGTCAATATGTTATTGGCGGCAATTTGTGGGTATTTTTTTAAAAGAGTTTTCATTTGCAGGAGCATTTTTCATTCTTGTACAGTCCCATGCATAACGAAATAGTTATTTTCTGACTTACTAAAGATGCGGTTCAAACTACTTCAAAAGGCAGAATTTGCTGTAACATCTAAATAAATGGCACAGCATATTCCTATTGCAGAGAAGTTACGCTTCAGAAATGTATATTATGATGCTGCCAAAATAATATTGATTAGCACTTATATTCCATCTGCTCTCTAGAATTTTCAACCGTACATTCAAAACTATAACAAAAGATAACAAATTTGAATCGTTCCTAATCAACATCAGAAGAAACAATTTAAGTCAACAAAGTCTTCCAAATTTCACAGTCCTGGAGTATTTGGAATTTTCAGAATCTTTTCTATACGGGATCATTTTTCTTTTTTGAAGCATTTGACAGCGTCAACAATTCTTCATTTGCTAGACGAAAATTATCTTCAATTTCTTCAATTGTTTCTGGTAATGGTTTACCCATTGTTTCAGGTATACAAAATATTACAACTAAACCGGCCACCAGTGAAAGACTACCAAACGGAATGATCATTGCCCATGCTCCAAACCGTTCCACCTGTAAAAAGAAAGAAATTCATGAAATATTCAAAACGGACTTCACTTTAAGACTTCTATTTCAGTTATTGCACTTCCGAACACACTATTCTTATAAGCGAAAAAAAAAAAAAATTTTTTTTCTGATGTCCAGCTGCAGTATTCTTCAAATAGCAATACATGGGAAGCAAAACACTGCTGCAATCCCAATAATTTATCCAATAAACTTGATTCTGATGGAACTCCTATACCATAATGAATATATCGAATACTGAATGAGCAGTGAATTTCTAAAAGAACATACAATCCACATGACAATATAGCAAGACAGGTTGGCGCCGACACGAGCAACCATCGAACAGCATCCCATTGCCAAATTACGAATCACTGTAGGATATAATTCGGGAGTAACAGTATAAATCACTGCATAGCAGCCAGTGATAGAAGCTTTTGCGATTAAAAATTGTAGGACGCTAATAATCCAGTGCACTGAAATGTTTTAAATAGGAACAGACCATACAAAACTTAACTGAGAAGATGAATTAAAAATGCTGTACGGTAACACCATGAACATCTTACGAATAGCTGTTACGAAGCCATATTTGATAAGCGCCATAAATACAGCAGTGAACAACTGAATATTTCTAATGATCCTTATCATATGTAAAAAGGTCGCATTTTATATTCGCAATGCTTCTTGTAAAAGATCTGTTGTTCGAAAATCTAATAAGTATGGATAGAAAACTGAAGAAATTGGATGTTTCTAGAAATTGTACCTTCTGCAGGGAGAAGGAGGTTAGAAAGCATGCATAACGCAGCAAGAAAGTATCCTCCAGCAAAGAGTGGCTTCCGGCCGATTTTGTCGATAAATGCAAAGATTAACAAAAGGGCTGGTATTTCGGCTATACCACCGATGATAAATGTTCCATAGAAATCACCACCAAGAAAATCAGTTTTCATAGAAACACCATAGTAAATCATCGACACAACCTATGAAATATTTCAAACGGTAAAGAGAAAGTTGTTCACATACTGTTCTAAGCAGTTTTTCAAACTAAGCAACTCTTCAAAAATTGAATAACAGTCTATAAATATGTGGAAATCCCTGAAATTAAATCTCACTGGCCATAAGAAAAGGCATGAGAATGTACGCATTCGTATGCGTGGTGTTCGAATAAGATCAAGATAGTTATATTTTCTTTGTGGAGAACGATTTGGTGCAGTCTTTTCCGGAAAATCAATTTGATCCCACCACTTTTCTGGCAAGCGTGCACCATTAATTTTTGCCGCACGTTGCAAGATTTTATCGGCTTCTTCATATTTATGCTGTGCCACGAGCCATCGTGCACTTTCAGGAACAATCCTAAATTTATAAAAATTTGATGTAATAGTTACGGCTCTTATAACTGCACTTCTCCACTTTTTCCAAATTCACTTTCTTTATTATTCCGTAATTTTTTTACACAGAAATTCATATTTAAAGATATGCATTCTGTACTCACCACCAGTAGCACATAAATATAAGTGCAGGTAACGAAATGGCAAGTTGCAGATACCGATAATCGCGAATAAAATATGCAAGACATCCCAGAATAATTTGACCAAACGAGAAAAATATCCCTGATATTACTGAAGCAACTTTTCTTTTGGAAGGACCGACCAATTCCATACCTATAACAAGCAACACTACCGGAATATTTCCAAAAAAGAGAATAGTGAAGAATATTAACTAATACTTATCAAGTGAAGAATATACCAATTACAACAGCAATAACGAAGATGCCAGGATGTGCAAATCCAACAGCGGCCCGTAATAAAGCAAATGCTGTCCAGTATGGTACCACTGCCATCAAAACACCAGATATTATTAGCATAATTATCGCGATGAAGAATACTTTTTTACGACCAATCCTGCAATGACATGTAGTTTCTTCCTAGTTTTCAACTTTCGATAACAGTAAGATTTGACAGAAAATGACAAAAGTTGAGAAATCTCACATATTAAAAATACCTGTCACCTAGGAAACCAAACAGAAGTGAACCACCCATTTGTCCAATATAGTAAGTAGATTGAATGAATGCTTTCAATACTGACCATTCGCACACAATTTGCCACTAAAATATTGTTTTTAACTAAAATACTTTAATATCCTATTAATATATTTAGTTGCTGTCATTTTCATCCAAAGCATTAAAACAATGAAGATATTAAAATCATTTACCGCATTGCAGTATGGCGATGACAGCACTAATAGTGCTGGAGTTCGCCAAAACCTATACCCAAAAGATTCAAGTCAAGAAGACCCTGCCGTATGTTGACTTATAAAATAAGCAGTCCGAACCATCATCAAATTTACAAATAAAGTAAACGGAATAACCTGATACTTATGATGGTGAATTTCCCTTAGAAGAATCCTACAAGATGTTCTAGGCACCAATATCATAAGAAGACTACACTGAATGATGGCAATGGGCATTCCTTGAGGTATAATTGAGAATAATATTACTTTTTTATTTTAAACAAGAGTTTTTGCGAGTGATTCGTAGAAACTAGATTCTACGCTTCAAGAACAAAAATTCAGTATACTTCGATTTTGGAATCCCGAATCAAATTTCTGATCCTTTTCGAGTTTATTCATGTGTTGTAAGCAAAATAATTCTCTAAAGAAAAAAATCCTACTCGATTAATGGCCGAGTATTTGATTTCCGATAAATCATAAACATATCCAAACCGACAAGTCGAATCATTACGTAATTGACATTCTTGATATCTGCACCGTCCTTTTTTCTCCGTACAGTTTTCTGCGGTTATAAGCAGATCACTTTGCGTCCAATAGCTTGCATCCAATCCTTCATTTGGCAAACGACATCTTAAAAAATATTGAAAATCTTGAAGAATTATTAGGCCGATGGAATCTTCCGTTCCACTGAATAGAAAAAGGGTTTTAGTCTGAAACTGCTAGCGTCACATATTCCATTAGATTATATCTTTACAAATTAGAAATCAGAACAAGTTTATACTCCCATTACATGTTGCGTGAACTTACATTTGGCTTTCTGTTTTCTTTATGGTTCGATGAAGCAGAAAACAAGATATTATTAGTGATAGAATATTATTTTACGCATTCACGCATATTCAAATGTTATACCTTCAAAAAGATTTAATTCGTTCGTACAGATTTTTTCCGTAAAGAACAAAACCCAGGGAAAATGTTCTGATACAGCAATTCTTTGAAGTTTTTTTTCTCGGTGTCTACTCTGGGATTTAGTTATGGTTTATTTCGTTTATGTTTTGTTTTGTTTTGGTTTGCTATCTTATTTTTAGGATAATTGTTGCTGTTTTAGTTTATTTCCGGTGTTCTATTTTCTGATTCATTAATATCAGATATTAATAAAGTTGCATATTTTCGACTTAATAGATGTAATTCACTCTGTCAAAACCTTATTAAAGATCGCTCAGACTTTCAATATTATGACATCATTGTTATTCAGATGTAATTGCACTAGGGATCCGTAAATATTGCATAAAGCAATGCCAATGAGGAAAATCTTTCGCGGGCAAGAGTCATAAACTGCTCAAAATTTCTGAACATGATTGCAGGTATCCCGATTTTTCTTTACTATTCTCAAAATATATTCATGTCGAAAGCTTCATCAAAATCAGATCATTCTGTTCCCGACCCAGCAGATTTGATCTCAACCGTTAGCCATATGAATCATTCTTTCTCTAGTTTCGAAATTCCCATATCCTCATATAGAAATTGTTTTTTCTGCTTTAGCGGGCCACTTTGTTTAAAATCTAGTTTTTACAACGTGATTAAAAACTCGTCCATAGACGATGGGGTTAATGAAGCTCCTCGACAATTGCCGAGCAAATTAATTGGAAAAGTGAAAAATATTACGTGACTACTCGGTTGTTCAAGTACGCAAAGTGAATTCATTGTATTGATTTTATCTTTTCAGATACAATTGTGCATTTTATAGAAGTGTATTTTAGAAAAAAAATTTCTATAGTACAAATATTTTTTTAGTCAAACTTTTCAAGAAATTACAAACCTATGCGGTACAGAGGCAGCGCTGAATGTCCACGACAATGCATGCATGGAAACAAATATAATTGGCAAGCATACCAATATGAACTGAATCTTTTGATAACGACCAAATTCACCCAGATTAGTAAACAACAATTCGTCGAATTTCATTTCGAAGTGAACCTCAAATTTAGATCGGTAAAAAAGTGTTTCTGCATTGTGGTGGCATTTCAAATGCAATAATATATGCGCTGTGACGTCACACGCAGCAATTTTATGCATAATTCAAGTATAACTTATCTAGAGATGAAGTGGACGTAACATTTCAGAGGCATCAGTTCTCTGAAAATAGCACCAGAATAAGATAGGAGTTAGAAAAAAAAGAGATGCCTAGCATAGTTATTATCATCATGGATAACATTTCTTGAAAAACGGGAAGAGGCAGCCCAGTCCATTAGTCATAGACGAGAATAGAAGGAGAGTCCGAACATATGTTTGACCCGACTATCTTCCGGAATATGATCTTTGGGACAATTTTTGTATCGTTGCAAAGTCGGAACAAATGATGAGAGCGCTCATTCATAGGGACGTTGAGACTTTTCACATGCTTCTTCGCTTCGCGTCTCGAAGCCTTCCGTATTGATCAATGATACTTTTTTTTGTTGAACAGAACAAAAATTATCGTACATAGAACACACTGCATGCAACAAAGATTTGATGCAGAATTAGCATAAAATAGGAAGGAAGCAAGATATCAGAAATTAACGATGAGTTATAGAAGATTTACAGGGCTATCGATCCGGTCGGTCATGGTCCTTCGATTATTCGTTACTATGCCATCTATGATATCTCTCTTATATTATCAGTCCTTTTCCTAAACCTCTATCGCATCACTGTTATTGATTAATTGCTACACTTATAATTGCCATCCACGAACTTTGGGTAACAGCTATCATCTCCCAAGATGTCATTATATCTTGCGAGAGCGCCATATTTCAAATAAATTTTTATCTGTAGCTATTCTTCCTCGCAATTATCTTTCAAAAATTTCGCATATCGATTATTTCTACAAAATCTTGCATGTGACTTTAAATTTTCAAACCATTATCTTTTTATTGGACAAAAAATTGATCTCAAACATTAAAATCACTCAATCACCCCCACCCTGCTGTAGACTTATGGACTGATGATATATTGGTATAGCTGACTGCTAGATGCAGGTAATTCTGATCGATCGTTGAATAATTGATTCAAAAAAGCATATAAATTCATGATCCTTACTTCACGTTTTCATTATTATCCATCTCGAAGTATAAGATTACGCTAAATTTCATTTTCTGAAGCCATATTATAAAAAAAATTATCGGAAAAGAGGAGCGTGGCTACGAATGGAACAAAGAAAAAACGTAATAATAAGCTGAAACAGTGCGAAAGGTATATTCATGATAATGTGATATGATAACTTTCGAATCTCAGGAATGAAGTATTAATGCATGAATGCAACTATTTAATTCAATTTCCTCTGATTTTTATACTTAATGTTCTAATAAATGCTGTTGGTCCGAAATAGATTATAAATGTACCTTCTATTAAATATAAATAGTTTTCGATTTTTTTCTGTTGAAGAACGATGAATCCAACTTCGAAGTGGACACTTTGCTTCCTCTCCTCTTCCTCCAAAAAAAGAGAAACTTATGAATATAAAGGCAAATTTTCCAAATCATCCTTGACCGTACTTTCGATAAAGTTGCCTTCCCATCAATTCATGCCAACAAAAAGAATTTAATCCATTTTGTGGCTACTTTTAGTCGAGAAAGCAGAGTAGCCAAAAAAAAAGAAAAAAAAAACATTACAGTACCTGATTCGTTTGTGAGATCAAAAATTGAATTTTGGAAGTTATTCGTCAGATATCAGAGAATTTGGAGATAGCAATGAATCGAATAACTCATAATAAACGAGTAAACAATACAATAACACAGTAACACAAATGGATGGATATGAACAGCAAAATATTTCTAATAGCGCCAGCATTAGCGATTCTTATCAGTACAGATAAATATCAATTGATGCTGAACTGTAGAAAAATTACTGAAAATTCATTAGCTTTGAGAAACTCATTTTGCATTTAAGTCAATGAAATTTAAAAAGCTAAAATATGCGTTAGTGATTTTGAAAAAACAAACAGAAACGAAGCTTCATACATCATCAGCTTAAAGTTAAACGAATTTAAGTTGATGATCTGATGATTGACATTAAGTATTGAATTCACCTGCCTTTTGTAATACTACTGAGGTAATCATGTAGAATGGAGCAGTATGTATTGAACAGATTCTCTTTAAAATAAATCTGCTTAACAAATTTCCGAACTATGCTGCATTAGATCATAAACCATGACTTTAATCTTGACAACCTGTTTTCTTTTCTTTTTTTTAATTACAATTCTTAGCTATTTTTTTCGATTATCACTTAATAATAGTGATTCGTGACATAATATTCCTGCACAACTCGAATCTGCAATTCCCAACGAGAAGATTTGATTTATTTATCAGTTATGATGTATAGCATAGTGAAATTATGTGAAATGATATGTGTCAGATTCATAATTCTACTTTTTTGCGTTATAAAATTTATCCAGTCATTCATAAGAAGAACTAGCCTGTCTGTTTCCAATCTACTATTATTATATTAACTTACGAACAAAATATTGAAGATATGTGCCATAAATAAAATTTATTTGATAAGGACAAGTCTTTGATTCAAATATTTTTGAGCAATTTCATCATACAATTTCTTTTATAAGTACGAAAAATAAGTTTATTCTATATCGTTGTCGCCAATAAAATTATGATTTGTTTTCTTTTGTGGAGCAACATGGCAGAAAGGGCACCCACCAGTCTTGAGGCATGCTATTTCAAAGTCGTCCGCATGAAACATCTGAAAAAAAAAAGAACTTAAGTTATTATAAATTTCAATACTAAAAATATGTTTGCCTAAATCTTTAAGATATGAGAAAGTCTCCTAATTTTTTGGGAAGACACTGATATCGGGACAAGCTCTAGTAATTTTCGATGAATATTTTACGCGGAAGAATCAATTTTCTGTGTTTGCTATATGCGGGCTGATTTTAGATCGCCAATAGGTGATGACGCTTTGAGATTATTTCTGATTGACAAAAATGTACATAATCTAAGACAAAAAAAGTGAGGAAAGGCCGGGACAACCAATATGACGACACTACTAAATCAAGAAAAAAATCAGAAAAACGAAAAGACTCGCTTCCAAAAATAATTCATATTTTTATGGAATTTTGGGCAGCTCAAATTTCGAGATTAAAAATAAATAATAAATTTATAAAAAGTCAGAAAAAACGCCCCGCCATATTGAATAAGGCTAACTGTTATGAAAAGTTAGTTAATATAGTTTAATATATATATATGAAAAAGAACAAACACGATAACAAGAACTGCACTGAATTATTGAGATTTCAGGTATTATATTGTAATAGAAACGGGTAACGAATGGTGGCGGCCATTCAGCAATTATAACTTGTTGCTTTTCCAACTTGAGCAATATCTCACGATTTGCCATAACTTTACCAGTTTTCAGGCTCATCTGAATATATTTTTATTTCAGCGATAGGGAATTTACTAAAAGATTTCACACTGAAATAAAAATAATATTAGCACTGCCCGAACATTTTGTGCAGCTGGTGGCACAAAAAACTATACAAGAAAAAGTCAAACCTTACAAGTGAGATTTACAATACAGTCATTCCGTCAAAAACTTATTTCAATCATTTATTGGTAAGACTAATGAAAAATTTCGAACCGACCTGCTCTTGTAAAGGATTTTCAATCTGGCCAAGAGGGGGTTCAGCGTTGATCAGCTGTCGAGCTTCTTCTAAATTTATGTCATCGCTGACAATAAATTCTACAAGAGGTAGAACTTCTGCAAAAATTGTTTTTAATGAATATCTCGATATAAATTAATGAAAACATAGTTAACATTTTGCATAATGCTGCAAAAAATAGGCAGTTAGTGTATCTTAGAACTTTGTTAGATTTCCAGAATTCCTTTTCTTTTTCTTTTTTTCTATGTCAAAGATGTGAAGAAAACTTCCATGTTTCAAATGTGAATCAGCATAAAGTATGAAGTGAAATCTCAAAGAACTCAAACTTTATTGTCTACTAGCTGGACCGGGTCACGCTCCACGCGACCAATCCAGCTATCTATAAGGGACGGCCATGCTTTGCGTGTTCAGCTCCAGACAGTCTATATAAATAAAAATGTTAATATTCGCTTGTTCAAAATCTTAAATATTCGAAAGTTTTTAAACGCGAGCCTCATTTATATTAATTCAAGATCTTAGATATCGGGAAGTCCTTACCTGTTGCTTTGAAATTTTGATGCAACTTTACATTGGAATACACGCATATTTTTATGTACATGCGTTGCTGTAGCTCAGTGTGGTTATGTGAAAAAAAAGAAGAGAAAGCGCATGTTTCTAGTGTTTGAGAAAAAAAACTGATGGCTTCTAAGTTGATTAGTAGTTTAGTTGGATTGGAGACTGATTCTTGCTATTGTGATTAGGCTAGATCAGCAATAAGTGTGAAGAAGTTTTTTGTGTTTGTGTGGTAGAGATGAATCCTGTTGAGAAAGGTTTTATTGATTGCTGAAGCGTGATTCTTTCTAACAAACAATTATCAGAGAATATCCAGGCAAACTGATAACTGGGTTATTTTTTCTTTTGTAGCTAATAGGAAAGAATAGTGTTCAAGTGAATAGTCGGATTGCTGAATTTATGTCAACCATCGGCAGTAGCGCAGGGAACCGACTTTATGATAAATTTGTCCTTTTATTTTGAAAGCTGGCATGAATTGTGTTGCTACGATTTCGGCGCCAAACGGCATAATTTGGAAGCATAAGTTGTATTACCTGATTTTAGTCAGGAAACGCTTTGATTCGGCGGTATATCCGGCAAGCAAAATTTTTAATGGCTCTGGCGATTCTTCAAGTTGAGGCAGTTTAATTTTTCCGGCAGCGCAACACATTCCTTTCATTTCTTCACTAAATTTCAAATCCATGCAATAAGGACATACTTCAGTCATAATGCCGATAAGAGCATAGCGGCTCAAACCATAATCATTAGCTGAGTTATACCCGGAATGCAAGCGATTGTAATCGCATGGTTGCCAAACACGGAGTCGTCTTTAACATTGATCTCCTATTTCTCGTTGACTTTCAGCCTGTCGCATTCATTAAGTTCAAAGCAAATCTGAAACTGCAAAACACGATCGACATGCTCGCAACCGTGAATCCTCAAGTCTGGCTACATGTCATTCTGCTCGCATTTGAGCCATTTTTTGTCTTGCTATGCTCATTCGCTGATGCCCATTCTTCCTCAGTTTGATTTGCGACTAATCTCGCAATACTTCCGTTCTACGCGAATACGATGACCTAAGTTTGATCTTCTACGAGGCATTATTTGGATAAACTAAAGCATACTGATCGCACAATATTTAAGATTTTCCAAGCAAATTAATCACTGGATTATTCTTTCCTTTGTCATTTGTAGGGACGAATATAATTCCTTGACTGTCGATTTGCTGCTATTGCTGCGTCGATCTGTGTCGTTGCAAAACAGTCGCTGTGTCGGTGTAAAAATTACGAACTGAACTGCTTGTTGAACCGGAATTGTTATCGAACTTGAGTTCTTAATGTTGGAAAAATTATTTTACAATCTTTGTGAGTTTACAATATTTTCTGTTGTTCCGTTGTCTATGTAGATATAGAGATTGTCTGGTTTGCCAATTCTAGAACACGCAATGTATGATTGCCCATGTGAGAAGCAATCCGTCTCTAGATCTAAACCACACAATTCTAAAGATTAGACCTGAGTTTCGTTGATGATGATTGC
Source organism: Onchocerca lupi (assembly GCA_028564675.1). Lineage (NCBI taxonomy): Eukaryota > Metazoa > Nematoda > Chromadorea > Rhabditida > Onchocercidae > Onchocerca > Onchocerca lupi. The sequence continues at coordinate 39,352 of JAOVVO010000302.1, forward strand.
AAACGCCAATCGAATTGGGAATTGTAATCTCTTAAATTGAAATGGCATATCTGTTGGAATCATAGAAATGCGAGGAATGAGGACATCTTCACCTTTGAAAGGTTCTGTCAAGGTTGTTTCTACGACGTTGTTCACTAATTTTTTTATTGCAAGCGGCATGTCTTTGCAAGGTTTTGGCTAGTTGATATTTCGCAACATGATGATTGGCACGTCGATTTTCGACTGCAACACATGTGGTGGCATCCTTGGCAGATCGAGTGAATTCAAAAATTCTGTTAGGTAATTAAACACTTCATCTGCTTCCAGAACAGTGTCGACGGACTTATGTATGATTGCCTGTGCAGCAAAGTCCATGTATTATATTTTTCGTCTCAATTTCATGCAAATCCTTATCGACGTCGGAACTGGGTATTTCAGCGCATATTCATTATCGATTTGTTTAAAGCGATTTTATCATAAAGCCAGATTAGAAACGTTGCGTCAAAATGAACAACGAATATTTACGACAAAGAGGCAATCCAAGACATGACTTAATATTAGAAGTCAGAGAGGTAATCCACAAATTGCCTAAACGAAACACTTTATTGTATACTTTCATGACGTCGACATTTCTGCGACGGAACTAAATTTCTCATAAAGCAAAAAACAAATGAAAAAGCTTAAATTACGTGCTTCATTTATTTAAAACACGCACCTATTCGAATGCAATGTTGTATGGAAATTTAAATTCATTCGGTGAAGAACTTGAAAAGTTGTAAGAAGTAGTCGCATTCAATGCAGAAAGTAGGCGTGGTGAATAAATTCTGTCCGCTCATGAGAGCGTGGTGAAAAGCGGAGTCAAAAAATTCAGTCTGCTCACTTACTTTTAGTTGTCACGGCTTGACACGTAAAAAAAGGTATCTCTATGTAGAAACACGCGCCTATTCCAATGCAAGGTTATGTCAAAATTTAAAAGCAATCGGTGGAAAACTTGTAACGTTTTATAAAGAGCCACAAGAAGCATTTGCTTTTTTTTTACATAGATTATTCCTCAAATTACGGTCATCATTGCTACCGGAACAAATACTTACCAAATGATACAAACGACAAAATAAACGGATTTTTGCAATGTATACATTCATTAGTTCCAAGGAGAGGATTAGAGGTACCACATCTGAAATAAGTTCAATTATTAAGGACAAAAGTCCAATTTCTTGACATTTTACGAACGTTTTTGTAATGAATATACTGTAAAACTTGCGTACTTCTAGTTAATTGTTATGGGATAGAACCTATGCCGCTAAGATCTAGTAATGCTATAAAACTTTCTCAGCACTAACCTATAACACATAGGGAGTAATTCTTCTGCATCAGTGAAGGGTTTTGATCTGATCATTAGGGCTTCTGTTTCAATAAGCTTTTCAAAACGATATGGAATTTTCAAACAACTGAGTTGTTCTAAAGCATATCGCGCTAATTTGTAGGCGCCTAATATTTGTCCTTGCTTCATTAAAGTATAAAATATGCTCCTGAAACAAGCTTTGTTTATTTCCCTGCTTGTCTTACCATTTGAATATTATCGCTGTTCTACATATTATTTTAGTGCATGAAAGAAATCCAATTATTTTTATAGCTCTTATATATAAGGACTAGTACTATTGTTTTCCGAAGTTTTTTAATATTTTCCACATAAAGAAAGGATTAGGAATCAAATTACTTTGGAGCAACATCGGTTCAACCATAAATCAGGGAATATTAGATGTTCAGTAACTTCAACTATTGAAAAACTATATATATATATATATATATATGCTTTACCACCAAAACATAAAAAACCTTGACACTATCTGATCACATACTGCGCATAAAAATGTATTGGAAGCACAACATTCCTACCAATTTTACCCTTAAAATTAATTTGAATTAAAGAGAATTACACTCGTGATATTTTATAAATTTCCTTTTGACAAGCCAAATAGCGAGCAATATTGACTAGAGCATCGGCTGGGCAGCTCGTAAAAGGTTCAGCCTATAAAATGTTTTCTTTATGAGCAAGAATAGTAAAATTAAATTAGATGGCGCATTGAGATTTTGAGAAAAGGAATAATTTTCTGATTGAATACATTCAGAGATTGAAATCTGAGAATTAAATTATGATCATGAAGTGTAACAATTTAGTAACTTTCAACTCAATTTTCAGAATGTTTCTTTAAATCTTAGAACAACTAAAAGGAACTACTTATTCTTGGAAAACTATACATACATTTTTTTTTAGCAAGGAATAAGGAACAACCCAAAACATCCAGCAATTTAATAATTATTAGTTCATAACCAGTTGTTAATCATTACCAGATATTTATAAATGACATCGAAGGCATAGTAGCAATTCGCTTTGTTATTAAAATCCAGAAATTTTTCAATTAATTTAGGATCTGCATAGCACTGTTCTAAATATTGCATGCTTAGCACCCAGTTATAATATCCTGCATCTATAAAACGGTTCTCTCTAATAGCATTTCCCATTAGCTGCTCCAAAACTTGCAATGCTTCCACATCATGCCCAGCCATACGATAGGCTGCAAAACATAAAACTGCTATTATTTTTTATACAAATCGAAAAAATGACATTTAATATTAAATAGCAACATTAACAACATTTCAAACTGCAAACCTTTTTGAGCCTCATCAAAACGATCGTTTTCTGCTAACCAACGTGCGTAGGGCAGATAAACTTCTTCATTATATTTTTGGTACTTCGCTGCAATTATAAATGCCTGAAAAATAAACTAATTACTTGGAATCATATTTTTTAAAATATGAAATTAAGAGAACTAACGTGAGATGTGACAAATTAGCACACTTGATACTTTTATCAAATTTCAAATAAAAATTTACATCATTCCAGAGCGCCGCATCGACGTACATGTTTACTAAGGCACGAATATCATTGATTGACTGGAATAAATGGGAAGCAAGAGTGTATTCGCCTTTTTTTGCCAAGTGATTTCCAATCGTGCGCAATACATCAACATTGCTTCGATCAATACGATGTGCGAGATTGATCAGCCTGAGAAATACTTGTTTGTATTCCAAATAAAAATAGTAATATAAAAGAGGAAAAGAAAAAAGAAAATTCAGTTATGTGAATGCTTACTTTTCAAATAAAAATAAAAGGCTTACATATCAATCCAGTTGTTTTTGATCATGAGACTAACTGCTTTATCGTAATCGCCTGAAGCTACAAACATTTCCGCAGCGATTATGGGCTCATTTGAATTCTGTGCCCAATCAGCACGTTTTCGCAACAGAGCTTTTTGAGTTTCTCCAGAGGCGGATGATAACAATTCCTGAATGCGAATGTCGAAAGCATTAGGAAAAAAAAAAAGAACGGATGTAATCTTACGTGCACAAAAAAGCGATAATTACACAAAATAACTACTACGAAATTGATGAGACCATGAACAATATAAATGTTCTGAAAAGCCAAAATTGCATCTTTCCTACATTCATTAAAATAAGTGAAAAAGAAAAAAGAAAAAATGAAAATTAAAAGTCAGGCTATACAAGCTAATGCCGATTTATCTTTCAACCTGGGCCTGATCGAACATGCGTAAATCTGTGAACATTTCCAATGTTTTTTGATCACATCTAATTTTTTGAAACAACATCGCTGCTTCGCGATATCTACCTTCATACGCTTTTATACATCCCAACATCAATTCTTTTTTCGTATCCTTTTTTATCATGTCCTGGAATCTAATTCGAATTAAAGCAATTATTTGACAGAATCAAAATATCCGCAACCAGTGTATTATATAACTTTCTATACCGAAATAAATGGAGAGATTGGTTGTTTTAATTTCTATACCTTAATTTCCGAGATTAATTGTAGATAACGTGCATCTTTAATTCTATGGAAAGCTTTTTGAGCGATATCAAGTTGAAAGTTATGCAAAGCATCATGACCAAGGACATCCCAGTCACCTTCTGTTACACCCAATGATGCCAAATCATATGCTTCCCTATAAAAGCGATAGAAATAGATCAATTGCATCATTTTTTTTTTTTTTTTTTTTTTTTTATTCAGCGAAACGCAAACTTTCAAAGGGAAATCTCACTTGTACATTTTCTGTTCAAGATACTGATATAATTGATTAGATAGAGGCACTTCCACTGCAATCATGGCAAACATATGCAAGCAAAAGACACGCTTTCCAGAAAATCCAACTACAAAACCCTAAAAAAATTCACTATCCCTAACTAAATATTTTCTATGAGTAAAAGACAAAAAATAGTGATCAAACAAATTCTTCGACGACAAAAAGATAGAAATTTTTTGTTCTTGTTCTATTTTTTTTTTTTTTTTTTGAGGTCATACTTGCATTCTTTGTTGATGTGAAGAGAAATTGTCAGCTTTAATACATAGTGCGCCACCACCGGAATAACATAAAAGATTTTCTTGATCAGCATTCCAGGCAACACTATTACATGATGGTTCCTATAAAAAATCGGTTTCTCATATGTGAATTACAAAATTTGTTATAAAAATTAGTATATCGAAAATTAGTATGTCGAACCTGGAATAGAAACTGTTTAGTTTTGATATCAAAAGTTGTACAAACTCCGGTTTCGTCGACGATTGCAAGCTTTTCCCTGAAATTCACGATTAACTGCATTTAAAGTCCTTTTTTTTTTTGAATAATACTTTTGGAAAAAAAATTATTTTTAAAGCATCGAATAATCGAGCAATATTGAACAACATTGAAGTTAGAAAGATACCTACCTTAAATGGCTGATGTCAAGGCATCTGATAGCACTTTTTAAACGCAATATTTCTGTTATGAATGGATTATCCACAAAGATTTTACATACCTAAACCATTTATCTTTTATCAGGTTAAAAAACTTTCCAAATGATTTACACAAACATGGTGTAATTAGCTAAGATTTTTTTGTTTTTCATAAACATAAAGTTACAGCTCCATTTCGTAGACCGATTAACATAGCTTCTCGACCCGGTGGTCCACCAACCACCTTTATATAACGTATCAGAGATTCAAGAAGCCATTCCCGTTGTTTAAGTCCTTTATGGTCGTAACACTGCAATCGTCGTTCGTGGCAAAGTATCAAATGATGCGCGCAGACTACCTATAAAAAGAAACTTTTCTTCGCAAAATGATACAAAATACAGGTGAACTCTTTATTTAACAGAAAAATCCAATCTTTTGAGTTTCGAGATGGTACATCAGAAAAGGATCTTATAGTACTTACAAGTAGCGAACATTCGAAAGCACGGTTTATTTTCTCAACCAATCTATATTCCAACTGTCCATCATCGCGCTCTGTGGTAAGGCGATATATTTCAATATGATCAGCGAGTTGCACCTAAAGTAAACTTTCTTTGGCATATCTTTGATAAAATATAGGTTTGAAAAAGAGAAAGTTTTTCCAAATAGAATGTTCGAACCTTTCATTAATTGCTCATCCATCAAACTGAAATCCGATACTTATGAAGAAGGAATGATCATATTCCTAATACTCCCAAAAAAAGAAAAACCCACAGCTAATCGATTATAGTACACAGCGACTTTGCGAACCAAATCATTACAGTAAATTCTGACAGATGTTTGATTTGCAAGATGCTGCACCACCACTTCGGTCATATTTTCGCGGTAAGCATATCGCTCCTAAGAATTTTATTCTCTGAACAGTTACGAATAGATTCACGCAACAACAATATGCCAATAATGAACGGATTTTCAATTGAACTAGCATAGAATATTCAAAAATAAATATAAAAAGTTAAATTAGAAGTGTATTTTCTCTATTACTAACTTTATGCAATCCGTGAACTGTGCTAAACATTAACTGATAGCAAGCTAGTGTACCATCCACGCAACCAACTGCAAGTAGTCGCATTTTTATGATATAATTCAAAATTCTCCTGTATCATTCGTATGAAAAAGTTTAAGATAAATTAGAACTGACCAACAATTGTGTTTGTATTTGGTCTAGTTTTTACAGTCCATACCCATGTATCCATCTGTGCAACTGTACCCAGTGCTGTTCCTACAACAATTACTGACTTTTTTTTCGATAATAAAAAATTGCACTGGTTCAAGAACCAAAAACAAATATTTATGGTGTCATTTCCTAATGTAAAACATATTGGTAATCAAAGTTTAATTGGAATATTATACAAACCTTCACGACTATAAAGAGTAACCTGACGATTGGAGCCGCACATTATCAGGAATTGGCCATAGTTAAAAAATTCTATTGCTGTAGGATCATAGCCAAGTTTTTTGTCTTCTTGAAAGAGCTGCAAGCAATAATAACATTTTTTTTCGAAAAATTGAACTCAAGTTATAAAAGAAAGATTCTGCAAAATAGAGTGGCAATACATATGATAATTAGTACACATTAGAGTTAAAAATCAACTTCAAGCATGATTAATATGCTTTTAGACTCAATGGTGTCAATAAATTTAGGGAACAGGAAAGCACAGAACGATTTCCAAGAATAATATTTTTTACCTGATTTCCCTCTAAATCATAAAATGCAGCTGTTTGCCCCCAGTCTACCAATACCAAAAGTCCTCCAAACGTACTGAAAAAAAGAAAAAAAAAAAAGATATATTTACTAAATTTCCTTTTGGAAATATTCAGCAAACAATCAATTTCAGTGTGTTTAGGAAAGGTCCATAAAACTGCAAAAATGCAATTCCTTTTGCATTGAAAAAGTCCTCAAAACTACAAAAATACAGTTTTTCTTTATATTTTTACTTCATTTTCTGACTACAGTAAGATTTGATAAAGAAAACAACGTGCGAAAAAAGAGAAAAAAACAGCTTACCTTCTTTGAATATTGGCATCACAGTGCCACGAGGCATCCCTATAAGTTAGTTTTTACTATAAATAAGCTGTTTATTTTTTGAAATTTTATAGCAAGATATAGGAATAACAAAGTCTGAGAGAAACTCACGCAGTGCTTCGAGGTCCCGCAAAAGCTAGCGCCCAAACAGGTTCGCCAGAGGGTCGTTCAATTTTTTTTATTTCTAGACTATTCTGAAAGGTAAACTAACATGGTTGTTTGAAGAGAAGATATTTTGTACCACTGTAACAAAATCTTAGTCTGAACTTTTGCTTATTTCAAGCTATTTCCGGATGATATTGTCATGGAATGGACTTTTATGTCCTTTTTTTTTTCTGACAATTTTTCATGCATTCAATATTGTATTGTATTTAATCATTTGTATTTATCTCAAAATTGGTTTGCTTTATGTATTAAACGATAGAAACGCAAAAATTTTGGGCATAAATGCATTAAGCCGAGGTGAAGTTAAAAATGGGAAAGGGCAGAAATTACCACATCAGTAACGAATGCCTTATTTTTATGTCTGTAGCAATGGAAAAAAAAAAGAATAAAAATGCAGTTCACCGCAGCAGAACGCAGAGATACGGTACCATCAAACATTCCAATGGCATAAAGTTGACCATCGCAACTCCATGAGCAGCAAACACATCTACTTGATGTTCGTTGTTTACTAACACTTTTCTCCAGTTGAGTCCATATCCCTAGAAATATTTCTTTAGTTAAATGCAGTTCTGTCACTATTAAACTGATGAATTAATTAAGAACAAAATCTTTTTGAATCGAATTATAATTCAGACTTACGATCTTAAGAAATTTGATCTTTAAATCCAACTTCTGAAGTAATCTGAAGTGATTTGTTCAGGTCAAATTTGAAATTTATCAGAATATGTCATACTATCTTCCAAGCTACAATTATGGAATAATATATTAAGTGTAGATGGTTTTATTGTTCTCATCAAACAATGACGGTTGATTCAAATACTCACCTAAAACAACAATGATTGATTCAAAAACTTACCAAAATCACTGATGGCACAGCTAAGCAAAAAGCATGTTATAGGACTAAAAGCAAGGCATTGTACTGCTTCGTTGTGTCTAAAAACGAGTCGTCTAGTAAGATTAAAAGATCTTCAAATGTTAAATTATCAGAAGTCTATTATTTGCATCTGGAACTGGCTTTGGATTATAAATTTCCGAAAAGAATTTTTATTAAGAAAAAAAAAATACATATATTTAAGCGTTCCTTCATGCTGCTCTGTCCATATAATAACGGAACGATCGGCAGAACCGGATGCGAAATTTTCGCCATTGTATGAAAAAGCAACGGCATATACGAGATCCTTATGACCTGCAAAGAGAGAAATAAAGTTCCATTTTCTGAAAATTTTGTTTGGTAAGACCAAAATTCAAAAGAAACTGGACCTTTCAAGGATTGCAACAATGTGCCATCTGTACCGTCATAAATCAAAACTTTCGTATCAGCTGCAACAAGCAATTCCGATCCATCTGGTTTGAAAGCCAAATCATAAACGCAGCACCTAGAATTTTCTTACAGCCTAAGAAAATTATCAAAAGAGAATAGAACTTTTCTTAAATAGCTATCATATTTATTATCTTCTGTAAATGGCAACAAAGGCTCACTGTGAGAGCCAAATTGAAAAAATAAAGTACTGCCAATAACAGTTTTGGTCATTAACAGGGTTTTCATGTGTGGATGCAGGTATGATGGTTTAGATAAGAAGTGGTCAAATCAAGCAAAAGGAAATAGCGTCACCTCTTACCTAAGTTTTCAATTTTCAGCTTTTTTCATCTTACCTATTTCCGCATGGTATCGATTTAGAAGGCATGCGAAGAAGAATCAGAATCAAGGCAAGTTGACTATCTATGTTCAAAGATGATTCGTGCCTTTGCGTTTTCCATGAATTTGTAAAAAGCAAGAAGCAAAGCATCTAGAAATAGAATGAGGCACTCGAAATCATGCAATAATCGATGGTTTTGAGGAAGCATTTCTATTAGCCGTAATATTTTACTCATTTTTGTTTTCATATTCTTCCAAGATATTTTCAGCAAGTCTTGCTAATTGATTCATAAATTCATTGCTTATCCTGATATCTCAACATAACTACGAGGAAATTAACTTACCATCAATTTACCCATTTAAAATGGTTAGCATTTATTTATTTATTTACAAATTATCAGATTGCACAGTTAAGACGCTAATGATTCAAGCTACTGAAGCTATAAAAATGATTCATATTTGAATGATAACGAGGCATTACTGCAAATAATAATGAAAAAGAAAAGATGAACAAATTGGGGACGCATGTGGCATTTCAGAAGACATAGTTAATTTCATTTTCGTTTCTTCGCATATAAATATAAAGATTGAAGTAAAAGCACTATTCAGACATGATTATTCTCGTCCATGCTGTTCTTCTGATATGCAGCTTAACACAGGTAGTTTACTCATTCTTTATTCATGTCCATATATAGCTCCTTTTTCATATAATTTCTCCAAATCCGATTTCTTCAAGAGAATTCTCCCCATTAAATTAATACCAGCTAGCAAAGCCTCATTCCTGACATCGGTTATAGCTATTGTATGAGACGATATTACTTTCTTATCTTTCCATCCCTCCAACATTGCCCCACCATAACAATACAGCCCTAACTTCTTCCACTTGATTCTGCTTTTTAATTAAGAAATCATAACTTACTTAGGAGATTATAATCCATAACTTCAATCAAAAAAAAAGAAAAAAAAAAAAAAAAAAAAAAACAGAGAAGTGAGAAAATCATCTTTCTGAAAAAATCAATTATCTCTCTTAATACCAAGGAGAGAGTTGCCATATTACTTCGGAATTAAATATAAATAGCGTATCGAAAAATCAATTCAGCTTTTTAACATCCAACTTTTTCATGATCATATTATGATAACATTGCTTGCTTGCATTAAATCTTAAGATTATAAGAGACGAAAGGAAAGATAAGGAAACATGTACAATGATAAAAACCACTAGGATAAAAAATCTTCAAATGTGGCTTGTTATAGATAAACTTTCTTCCTTCATTATCTGCTTTAAATGCTATTGTTTTCAAGAATGAAATTCATAATTATTTCGAAGTTATTTGTGTTTTCTTTATTCTGTTCATATCGTTGCAATCATTCTGGCCATAAGATCAGTTCGTTGAAATTATCTCTTAATCATGGAAAAAATTCCATGATCTTTTATGCACTCATATTATTTACAGTTTTTTTTAAACCAACTCTTCCACTCCCGTCCCACATAACATCTGTCCAAAAATTTAAATTCTACTACTTGAGTTTGAAACCATACTGACATTGAGAAACTTAAGCTTTGGTTTCAAGAAATAGAGGGAGAAAGTCAGAAGAAAGGAGGAAATTTCAAATAACGAGTAAGCAAATATTGAAATTTATACATTTTAGGTATCAAGTGAATGCTGCAGAAATGCAATCACATCGGATTTTTGTACTATGTTTAACATGCTTTCGAGTTCACAGCAAGCGGAAATAAGGCAATACTTTGTGGATGATTGCGAAGGAGATGCGGATGAGGCACCTAAAAAAATTGAAAAAAAAAAACCAAATTTCATTCGATTTGGCAGAGCCGGTATACCTAATTTATTCCAAACCATATCATATGTCTGCAATAAGAAAACTCCAGAAAATATTGACTTTAAAAATAATGCAAAACTGTTTGATTCCGTTTAATTTTTTTGAGAGATGTTTAAGATTCCAGTTAGGCCTATTTTGATAACAATAAGCTCTTACAAACTGAAATCTAATCAGATGTCTATGCTGAATTTCTAAAAGTTCAATTTTGCTATTTTTGCACTATATCTTATGAATTAGATTCAAAGTCATGGTTTAAGGAAGACGGGAAATGAAACAAGTATTCAATACCTAAAAAGTCTCAAATTTAACATCGTTAGATTTTATTTCTTATTTACAATAAAGACCTTATTTTCAGCGTCACCAATAATGTACGGAAAAAAAGACACTGATCCGAACTTTTTACAATTTGAACGTTCATCAAGTACATTCACACCTAGTGGACAAAATTTTCTTCGATTTGGAAGAGCAGCTGAACCAAATTTCCTTCGTTTTGGTGAAACAGTATTGTCATGCTTTTGTTAATAATTCTCCACGCAGTTTCCATGTTTTACAATTGAATGAATTAAGTTTTCAAAGTGCAGATCAGTTTCATTGATTTAAGGATTTGTTAATAACTGATTTGATGGTACCTCTTCATCAATGTAAAGCCATGGATCTTGTCAGCTGTTTCCCCTGAATGATAGGGACTGACAGTACTTTAGACCATGCCACTATCATCACATTTTGGAATGTGACGATTCCGACTTAAGTGTCCATTTCTGTGAGAATGAACTTAAATCTATAAGCTAAAATAAGAACAGTTAAGAACTATACATCTTCTAATGACTGATTTGTATATGAGATTCATCTCTCGCCATTTTGGTCAAGTCGTCAAGTCGTTCATGAATTTTTTGTAAAAATCAACCTAAGCAATTCTATGGAAAAAGCAACAACTAGCAAAATAATACTGTAGCTTAAGATGCTAAATAGCTACAGGCTTAAATTCCTAGCTGAGCCATACCTATATGTAGTGCTATCATCTAACCAATTTGAATGCACCAATGATACATAGTTCCACAAGATATAAGTCGATCAAAATTGTATCAGAAATTATAACCAATTGTACTGGATTCTGCTGTGTTCCTGATATCCCATATTAAATTCATTTTTCAAAATGTGAAATAAAAAACAATATTTTCAGGTCGCGTAAGAGACTCAAATTTCTTAAGATTTGGTAAATCTGAACCGAATTTCCTTCGATTCGGGAAACGCATTGAAGCGAACGAGCCAAATTTTTTGCAATTTGGAAGAAACGCTTCTTTGCAGAATGATCAAGAATATAGAGAAGGATTCAGCCGCCAAGATCGGAAACCTAATTTCCTACGCTTCGGTAAATAATGCAGATAGAATCCACATCCTGTGTTACCCTTAAATCATGTTTGATGCAACAGCTGAGGAGGAATAAATATTGCCACCATAATGTTGATATGAAACTAAATCACAATTCGACTTCAGTCAGCTTTTTTTATCAGTTGAATCTAACAAATGAAATCGAATATTTTGAAAGGAATGAATTGACGGTGTATTTAATAGTTACGATATGACCCTTTTTGATATGTTCGCGAAATGCATATTTTTTAAGCACTTTGGGGACTGATGAATGATAAATGGTGGCAAAGCTTCAGTTATCAATTTCCGCTTAGACCTAGGTAATTTTGCAAGCTTATCATTCGTAAATTGTTCTTTGCGACATTGACTATCTTCAACTACTTGATCTTACTATTCTGATTTTACTACACTTGATCTTATTCATGCAAAAGTAAGATGACCGCTTAAATACTACAAGATTGAAGAGTAATACTGTTGCAAATAATTCCATTTCTTAATTACAATTAGGCATCAGATCGGCTGATTCAATTTTTAACTCTTTAGTCTATTACTTGGAACGTAAGACCTTCAATTAGAAATGTACAAAAGAGAAAAAAAAAATCAAAAAAAATGTATGACCTTCAATTAAAAATGTACAGATACCTATAAATTCTTATCCTGGAGTCAGGATCAACCACTTCCATGGTATACATCTGCCGGGCATCATTTAATTACGCCTATACACAAGAAAAGTAATTTAAAAAATAACTCGAAAACAAATCAAAAAAAAAAAAATAGACAATAAAGTCATGAACAAACCCAGCTTCGCTATCATCCTCGGACACCTTATCAATCCACTGCAATATTGGTCGCATCAAATACTAGGAGTTACGCGACGCTTGAAATGCTAAGATCTGTTTATTGTTCCTATGGCAACCCCTTTCTTTATTAGGAGCCATTGGAGATCTTATTGATAAAATGAATTTAAGTACTGATCATATCAATCTTCGCTATACTACTTTCCGTAAATTAAGAATTTGAAATTTAATTCATATCAAAAATTTTGCAACTTGAGCAAAAATTGGCGGAGAATTGATATAATATTTATTCAATAAACTTCAAAACTTGTCACATTTCATTACTGGAAAAGATATTGAATTCAAAGAATTCAGCTCTTGTCATTATGGATGTTCGGGATAAGTATTCGAAATCCATTGTATTCTGCTTTTTTTCATTAGAATCAGGACACACAAAGGATGATTGTAAGTCTGGGGGAAACTTGATAGAAATAAACCGAGAGAATCATCTCTTACCAAGCCTGTTACTTGCATATCTAAAGTGATCAAAACTAGAGAACATAATCAATAATTTGCACAAACTTTTCCGCCTGAAAAAATCAATTTTCACATCGTCCATGCAATTCGAATGGCATCTAAAATTCATTGTTTGCGAATAGTATTCAGCAGCTGTAGATGGATACTGCTGGTCAGGTATTCTCAGAATCCTGAGATGGATTTAAATGGAGTATCATCCAGGAGTGATACTTACGTTTATTTGTTGCCATTCAGTGTGCGGAAGCAATTAGCTGCTATTTTGGATCCTGATAATGCGTGGGAATTGCTAGGTTTGTTAATATGATGTGATGATCACTAATATTTACATTTTTATATTCGCAAGAAATTCAAGAAATTTGTATATGAGTCGCTAAATGACTAAAAGTTTCCATAGCTATAAAATGCAAAAAAATCATGCCTATTAGTTAACGATTCAATTTTTATATTTAGACGTGATTTATTTTGCAGCGTTTGTAATGCCAGATATTGGGAATGTAGATGTACGGGCTTGTCGGGATGCAGGGTCTTACGAAAGTCCGACAGAGAATCTTCTGGCAATATGGGGCTCAAAAGGAAACAAAATAATACAACTTTATAATTGTCTTGGTCGAGCAAAACTTGTTCGTGCGATGAAAGCAATACGCCATCTAGGTGTGTTTTTCTTGGGCACGTTCGTTTTTTATTATCAAAACCCAACAGAATTTGATGATTTGAGATTCTCATGGTTTTTATTTCTGCATTCTTGATGTATATATGAATTTAAGTAATTCGTGCTTGACTTAATTTATATGATTTCTAAATTTCTAGATTTTTAATTTTCTAATGGTAGTTCTTCTGATGAGTCCAGTACTTATCGTTATGATTATAAAGAACAGAAAATGTTAGTCTCAAATTATTATTTAACAAGCATGTGACAAAGACTAATAAAATACTCGAATAATCAGTTTTCTTTACAGTAGATCCGTTGTTTTATCGTTGGGAAGAACAGTGCTTGCAGTCTGCAAATAAAAGAAATCAGGAAAGCGAAAAAGCATTAACTTTTAGCTCTTGCTGTTCACCCAAAGTATGCTGTTATGCAAATGTTTCTGGTCTTTCTTAAATTTCGCTAGAAGATGGCAAATTTTTAAGCAGTCTGTTTAATTTTACTGTGTTGCAGAATGGTGATGTCTTAATGCGGTGCTTTGGAGAAATGTTTTCATTGAAATATTCTGATAATGTGAGATGGTTGGATCCAGAGACTGAGTAATTATTTCTTAAATTTAATTGTTTTAACTTAGCAGATTTACTTACATTTCTTCAATTTCACCTAAATTTCTTCAATTATCGGATCATTTCAGTACTTTTACCGATTCAGATGTAATATATAAAACTCTCCAAAATACTCCATGCATTAAGTATGATGATATTGTGAAAATTACCAACAATTTTTCTTCGAACAACATTCTTGGAAGTGGAGGTTACGGGACGGTTTATCGAGGAACATGGGAGCAAACAGAGGTGTGCGTTATATTTTTGCCTTATTTATGATAGTATTTTTTTTTCCAAAAAAGGAAACTACACCATGTATAATATCTACACTAAATGCAATCATTATTTGACTTCAGCAGGCTTTATATTATATATTTCAGATTGCAGTGAAGCGTATACAAGGTACGAAGGAGTATGGAGCTGAGGTTACTTCTAGTTTTATTAAGAACTTAATTCTGTTTAGGTTATATGAATTCCTGAATCAGATTCTTTAGAAAGAACAAATGCGTCAAAGTTTGCAAGAACTAAGAACATTATCGAAATATCGGCATGATAACATTCTGCCCCTTTATGCATATTCACTTGATGGTCCTCAACCTTGCCTACTTTATCAGTATATGAGCAATGGTTCATTGTTCGATTGTCTCTTCGGAAAAGTAAAATTTTATAGTCTTGTAATCACAAAAAAAAATAGTTGTTGGTAAGTACTGTGAAATTCCAATACTCCTTTATCATCGTTCCGTTTCGATTAAAATTTCTCAGAATTTTTGAAAAGCTAGTTTGAGATAGTTTTAATCATTAGTATATAAAGATTAGAGTAACAGTTCCGTTATTTGCTGGAAATGTATTGTAATTTAAATGGTAGAAATGTTAGATCAGTATAATGGCAATTTTCACTGTCAATTTTTTCTGGTTTACCAAAAAACAAGTTTCAAATATTTCGTAATTATTTGCATTTGAAGACTGGTTGAAGAACAGTTTATTGCAGTGTAATTTTGTAGAAATCTAAGGTTCTTACTTGGTTGCAACGTATGTCAATAATGATAGGTTGCGCTCGTGCTCTACATTATCTGCATTCTATTGCAAAGAATCCAATAATTCACGGAGATGTAAAATCAGCGAACATCTTGCTCGATAAACATTTGGAACCAAAATTAGGTGATTTTGGTTTATGCCGAGATAACTTTTCAAAAGTTGGTGTATTTTGTTTTTTTTTTTTTTTTTTCTTTTTTTTGGTTGAGGGTGAGGTGGGTAAATGATACAGTCATTTCGAAGTCTGTTAGTAGGTGACTTGAAATTATGAAGAATCGTTTACTGTGATTTGTAATGTAAAGGCTTTGATTCATCAGCGAATATAAGAAATGTATAAATTAGGATGACTGGAAAGATGATGGTTTCATTATCGCTTCTCACGTTAAAGGGACTTTGGCATATCTGCCGCAAGAGTTTCTGGAAGAGTTAGTTATCTCTAATTTTTAATTGGAACAGTTTTTATAAAAGCCTTCATATATCATTTTTCTAGAATATTTTATTATAACGAAAACCGAACGATAGGGTTGGAATATTTATTAATATTCTGTGATATGCTCATGAATCTTGAATGTATGATGATCAAATCAGCACCAAGTTCATCAAGAATAGATTCAGTATTTTTTTCTAGTTTTTTCTTTTTTTTCTTCAGGAGAATTATTAGTACGAAACTCGATGTATATGGTTATGGCATAGTTTTATTAGAAGTTGCCACGGGATTAAAGCCTCATGTTGCCAAACGAGATCCGCAAAACATAGTAAAATATGTCATGGAGCTTCAAAGATCTGGAAAACATGAAAGTATTCTTGCTGATCAACATTGTGATTTTACCAGTGGTTAATTTTTCATATTACAAATTTAAGTGGTCGGATTTATTATTTTTGCGATTTCAAATGGGATTTTACAATTGATTAATCTTTTATATTACAAATTTTATTTTGGTGGTCGAATTTATTATTCGCGATATCGAATAATTCGCAAATATTTGCTTATAAATAGGAACTGTTTAAAATTTTTTTTCGAAGTCCTGTCATTCGTAAGAATTTTGCAGATTTAGACATCAGTTACTTCAGTATTATTCTACAAACTGGATTAAAATGCGTGATACGAGATTACCGAAAAAGGCCAACATTTCGAGAAATCATCAATACGTTCTTACACGTACATAATAGCGTTTAGTCGGAACTTGAAAGTGAAAAATGAGGACGCAAATTGTGTTTAGTATTTTCAGAAGAAAATATTAATCATTGCCTTTATTCCATCCGAACTTATAAATTGGAATGTTGTACCGAAACTATTCATTTTGCTCTTTCAAGAAATTGAATGAAGCTTTTTGTATTTTTCTTGCGATTTATATTGCATTCGTGCGTGCTTGTTGTATTGAACTCTTGGAAAGTTTTATTATCAATGAATGTCTGACTTTCATAGTATTTTAAATATTGCTTTCAAATAAAAGTAATAAAAATCTATCTCATAATTTAAATTAGATTCCCCCCTTCATTGGGTCTGGTTTTAACCAGAATTTCTTGGTACTGGAGAATATCAAGAATAGATATCTACATAAATCCATCGTAAGGAGCAAATTGATTCTTTAATAACTAAAGCTCTTCTAGTGATGAATATTGATGCTTTTGAGCAAGGTGCATCAGGTTGCACGGAAATTCGGATGAAAGAAGACGAGTTAAGAAAGACAGCCTCTATAGCATTTTGCGAAATTTGTTCGCGGACATTTGCAAATAAGAATGCATTCCATTTGCACCAAGTGAAGACACATAGCCGTATATGTGGGGAAGCCGATTTGGCGCTATTTCATCGGAAACGAGTTGCTTCAGGTATGTGTGAGTCTACGATTTCTAGATTTTTTTTACTTTCTTGGTTTTCTTTGGGCTATATACAAAAGTTCTCGGAAAATAAATAATAGTTAAGCTTAAACTGAATTTGGAATTTCCAGAAACCGAGAAGCACTATTTTTGTCCTATCATTGGTTGTCGATATAACAGTGGTCGCTCTTTCAAGGCTTATAAACTTCTTCATCAACATTTCCTGAAAGTTCATAATGAAAAACGTTTTAGGTGACTTTTTTTTCTTTTTTTTAAAGTTTTTTATGGCTTATTACTTTTCATTGCTTTTTCTTGTAGTTGTTTCATGTTTTCTAGTAATTTACTGTGTTTGTAGATGCGATAAATGCAAAACGGCAAAATTCAGTTTGCAGCGTGATCTATTATATCATCAAAGAAAGCGTTGTCTCTTAAAAAGAGGAGTGTGATATTCTTAATTTTTCAGCACTTTTTCTATCGGGAGTAACAAGCAACGTGGAGCATTACTAATTGTTTCTTGTTCATTGATCTTCTGGAATGCATACTAGTTCATTCCGCCTCATAAAATCTAATAAATTGCATGTTATATTTTTAGGCTGTAGTGTCCAAATGTCAACATTAGCTGAAATAAAATCAGACCATCCAGAAGTAAAAAGGCGTTCGGAAAAATCATTTACGAGAAACCGTGATCAAAATATGGTCTCTACTGCGTCTGAGTTAGTGAAGAAATGCCTTTACTGCATTGTCATGTTTATCTGTGACTACTCTTGAATTTATTTTTTCAGGAATAAAGTCAAAAACGTCATCTTCATCAATGTGAATGTTGTTCAAGCTAGTTGTACGCCGTCTTTTAAACAGATCTACCCGAAACCGAAGTAAGTTGTAATTAGTTTTTACGCATGACATAAATTAGTGTTATGAGTTCTTCTCACTCTCACGTAGAGTAAGAAGAATTCATATCACTAATTTATATCATTATTTTTTCACGATGTATCTCTCAGGAGCAAGAGGAAAGAAATATCTAGCCAATGTTCCGACCAGCGATTATTCATTTTCCTCTTTAAAGTTTCTCACTTAAACTTCAGTTTTTGTATTACGCAATATATTCAGATATATGATTCATGAATTATAGGGAGCAGGGGAGTAATTTCATTATTGAATAGGATGAAAAATATTTGTAGCATCATTTAATTCGTTCAAGCTATTCATTCTTTGTCTTCAAAATTATATTTGTTCAAGAATGTTCTTTATGGCCTTTCTTCTTTTCGTTCATTTGGTTCGAGCATACTAGGATCTAGATCGTCAATCATGTGACTCGCTATGTTTAATATTCTTTAAGAACTCTTTGATTACTCGTCAGAATGCTTGCTCCCTTCACAGTTCTCCAAGACATTTCGAAAACATCATCTACAAAACTCTTGCCAGTTTCTCGCAGTGTTGAACTGTCTATGTCTTCTCTTGTTCGATGACAAGTCGCATTTCATCGGCTCATGGCAAGACATGCTTCTTCGTTTAATACTGGATATTTGGAAGATATTTGCTACAGTCCACTTTGTATTGGTAGGAATGTAAACCGTTTTACTTTGTTACAATTTTCAGTGTTTGCAAGGTTAAGTTCTGTCTTCAGACGAAAATACTTTTTGCAACATAACTAATAAGCCGTTCATTTATCTTGTTCGTGGTTCCATATCTGTGTAGATAAAGCTTGATTCATTTCCCTCTGGTGATTTTTGATGGATTCAAATACAACAATACCAAGTTATTGAGCACAAAGTTCTTTAGATTTCCATAAGATAAATAAGGCCCATTTTCAGGATCTTAATGAATATTATTGAGAATTACTCAGGTCTTTCTAATGTCCTAACCAATTTTTGAGTGGAACGTATAAGTTTAAAGCTAAGGAGGCATGCTAGTGTTATGCTCATATTTAGTGGCATTTTGTATAATTATCATTTGCACGTATTTTACATATTATTCCATTCCCTTTAGTTCCAGTTTTCGGATGACAAAAAGCAGCCAAACAGATTATGTGAAATGTTGCGATAAATCGGTTATGTGTCATGCTGGTTCACCGACGCCTCAGTGCAGCACGTGCGAAATCTCTGCACCGGTAAACTTCATAGAATTTTGACTGAATGCATAATTATTAGAAATTGTGCAACAATCATTTTCTAGGTGTTGCACAAATATAACGATTTCCATTGCCAAACGCATATTGCAAGCGGAGTTGAGTTTGGTACGCAAATCTATCCAGAAGAAGTAGCTGGCCGTGATCTCCATACAAAACACTCTAAGACACACAACGATTTTGAATTCGAAGATATCTGGCGTCATATCGAAACACAAACTTCCACTTTTACTGGCAATGATGCGCTGACGCAGACAGCAATAGACTTCATGGATAGTGCAAGCATGACTGATTGGGATTTGCTTATTGATGAAATGTGCGAATGAATTATTGCTCTGGCGAGAGGCTCCTTAATTTGTCACCTTGAAAGTATGAGAATCTATACTTTTTCCGCACCGAATTATTTTTAAATGACAAATAGACATTAAAAAAGTGTAGGGAATTTTTACAAACTGTTTAAAATCGAGGAGTTACTGCATGCAAAACTTCCATGCGAAAATAAATTTCAGTTGCAATAAAGGATTGTAGTCTAGATGTTTTGGTTAACATATGCTAGGGAGTCTTTATGCAAGCTTTTTCGCTGTGGTACAAAATATGAACGTTTTATTTCACTTCACGAAAATTCAAACAGCACTATTGGATTTGAAAAATGAAGTACGGAAGCTGGGCATGAATTTGGCAAATATTTGAGACAACATAATGAATCATTCAAAAATGAAAAAGTCTAAACTCAAAATTCAGGATAATATTTACAAAGAAAAGAAATGTGCTAGAGTGCCACTCTACAACAGAAGTGTCAAGACGTCCTTACGCTTTGTTTTTCAATGCTCTCTTAAGATTTATAAGACCTAAAAATGTTCCAGAACTCAGGAACGTTCATTAAATATATGCAATCTGGCAAAAAAGACAATTTGTTCAATGCGAACTGATAGGTAGTTTCAGTTCTGTAAAATCTTCTTTGCATCGGAAAAACTGTCAGGAAAATGCCAGCTTGTCTTCGTCTTATTTATGCAAAATCTAACCCCAAATCGTAGACCAGAAACAGGTATTTACAGCAAGAATCTCTAGAATGAACGGAGTTTTAAATTCTTTTTTTTTTCTTTTTTTGGATGATAAACGTCAATATTCGCATATCGATAAAGAAATAAAACTGATTTTGACTCAAGCAAGACATCAGAAAGCACTTGCTACTTTTCAAAGATGATAATACGATTAGAAGTTATTTGAGGCATGTCACGCCTTCAAATATCGATTCAGCACTTCATGATGAGGTAGCATTGTTTTTCGGTCTGTCATAACACTGTTGAATTTTCTTCCAGAGTAAGTCGGTCAATGAAGCTTTGCAGAGGTACCAGCTGTTTTGAATCAATCAAGTCAAATTCTTGTATAAAAAGCATGAAGTGTTTGAAACTGGTATTTAAATGCTCTACTGCATTAAGCTGTTCTGAAATGTGGAAAAAGTATTAGAATTTCTTATCTACTTCAAAGTCATTTATATTCCCGCTTGAAACTGGTACTTAGAAATGTAAATCAGCAAAACTGAAAGAAAGTAAACTCGAAAAAATACGTCCTCTGCAAAACAAGTCGTAAACCTAATAATCCAATAGGCAACAGGAATTCCGTCAACTGTTCTTATGTTATTGATAAGGTTAAATACAGAAATCAAGCTGCATTCTTTTCCGTCTCAAATCGAACAAATATTCTAGCCTTCATTTGATGTAATACTACGGCATTTTACACTACCTGATAACACTCACTTTTCCAAGCTTCACAGAAACTGTGTAATAAAAAGCATACATTAACTTGTAAACAACGAATATTACATGAATTCTAAAAGGAGAAAGAATCTAAATACATACCAATAAGTTCGAGATGTTGATGATACACATGAGCATACACTCTAAATAGTCGTTTCACAACCGCTTGCGCGATATGTAAGAAATTTGGTGGGAAAGGTTGCCCTGAATTCAAATGATGCTGTTGTATGACCAGAAATCTAAGTGTATAAACAAATCTACCTACAACACTAATCTTCACCAAATGTCACTTGTAGATGTAAACGAAAAAGTACAAATTAAAGAAACTTCTTTGGATGTAAATAGTTAAGCAGCAAAAACAACTACCGATTTGGGACGGGAAGATATTTTCGTCATCTAGCTGCTCATGCACCCAAGTCATCAAATAATCAATATATACAGGTGCTGGACATCCAATAGCCTTTCTCCCATCCGACCAAACATATTCATATTTAGAACTTGCACACATTTTAGGACAGGACTCCTTCGTACAATGATCATTTATTGTCCCGAACAACATACTCACTTGATTGAAAAAATCCAGAACTAAAATTACAACTTAAATCATTTCTTGCCGATGTAACAATAAAGAATTCACTTCCACATTATTCCTTCTCATCTATTTCATTTTTTATAAGCATAAAAAAAATCAAACTTGCAACTTGCAGAAGTTAAACTATTTCTGGAATATTACACCCGTCAATAAGATTTTCTGATTATCAAAAGACATGTCCTCACCATTTACAGCGATCCATTCGTTAGGATCTTCACCCTGTGGTAATTTTACAGCTTCACGCAGATTTCCGCTCCCCAAAGTGGCTGATGCATATCTCAGCAATTCGGCCTGCTTAGCATCCACATGACGCAATCGATGCATTCGCGCTAAAGTAAGCCATGGCATTAGAAGAACACTAAGAGCAATTAGCAAATGACATCATATGGGCTTTATCAGAAGCAATTTTACCGAATAAATTAGTTCCGAAAAGGATAAAATTCTGCAATCCTCCCCAGCCAACTAGGTTTTTGACGGAGATGACTTCAGGGAAAAATATAATGCTGGATCCATATATCAAAGCAACTAAAAAGATGGTGATAACCACGGTAAGCAAGCATATCTTTTGTGCAAACTTTTTATTACTAAATGAAGTTTCAAAATTGATTTAAATTACTATACAACGTCGATAAGAACATACAACATAAATCATATTAAAATAACGCACCTTTATATTCCAAACGACATTTCCATGATCATGTAATACAGTTTCAAATGAAGCACAGAAAATAAATGGCACACATAACTGGCAAATAATACTACTACAACTCGAAAGCGGTTTTCAAAAAACAAAGCCATATTAAGCAGAGTGCCAGTCCTCCGGACATTTCAAAATAATAAAACTGATAAATTGAACAGCGATTACCCACTGACTAGATATCTTTCTGAAATCATCTAGAAAATGCATCTCCCGGTTGCAATTTCAGTAAAGAAAAAATGTCTAAATGAAAATAAAGAATGTTGCCCAATCAGTTAACAAATTTGATAGTACTCATAGTTTAACTATATAACTCAAAATCAATACCATTTTAAATTAACAAACGTATGTCAAGAATCACTAACGTAACTACGCTCTATAACAACATAAGAAATTTTAGACAACAATGAAGCAACGACACTTCACATCTATATGGTCAAAGAGAGCAAATGCAAACCAGTGCCAAATAATGGAAATATGATCTTTCACATTTAAAATATAAGTTCAATACATTTTACTAGTTTAGTAAACATATAAGTTTCTATTTTAATCATACAACAAAGCAAAAAATCTTCAAACTTTCTATTCCTAAAACAATTTTATGGCCGGCGAGAAAGAAATCTTCACAGTATTAATTTGAGGAATTTCTTGCATTTATTTACGCTACCATAAAATAAGATGTACAAGTAATATCTGAAAAAATGGTAGCCTTCAAAAGCAGCGAATAATTTAAAAGTTCAAGAAAAGATGATGACGATTGTAACATGAAAAGAATCCAACATCGATCCAGTTACAGAAATGAACGACTCCTTATTGCTTATGCATTTAAACTACCTAAATGCTCTTTCTGTAATGTTGAATTCTGCAATGAATAAATATTAACACCTCTACTGTTTGAAAAAAAAAAAAGTAACAGTTAACATGGCTTGTAACTAGTGTTTTCAGTCACAAATAAGATCCTGGACTATTCGGATGAAAAATAAAACCATATTCTTGAATAATGCACGCTAGTTTTTCAAAAAAGTTTAGGTATTCCCTAGCACGAACATTAGATTAATGGGCCGAAAAAATTGATTTCCTTCCAATTCAAAGAAAATAGTCAGGAGTCCGCCTAGTCACATGCGGTTCGCCACGGCGAGGGGCCGGGTCAAACTGCAAAAACGAATATTTAAGTTCATCGTCCAATTCAACCATTGCTGCCTGGTTTCCACATCGATAGCAGTAATTGGGAGCCGAGAAAACCGTAACAACATTGCGATCATGACACCAGTTATAACCCTATAAAGCATTCAAAATATCTGAAACAACAACTGTGAAACAGTAATTGTAAACAAATCTGACTGTTAGATGTTGTACATTGCCTAGATAATAAATAATACTAGCTACTTCACTAAAAAGAACCGTTAAGAGAACATTCAATAAACTCGAATAAATTTTAGAACTATAAGTTGTATATATTATTCTAGCGAAGCTTTGAAAAAACTGTTGTCTAACAACATAACCGGAGGAACTATAAGCATGCTGAAAGTGGAATGACTCAGGATATAAAAGCAAAAAAAATCTTCGATATTTTCGGCAGCGCCACGGAATAAGCAGTATGTTATTAGGGAAGAGTTCAGTAGGAAATTTTCACAACTTGGAATTGCATTCTCTTGTACCGACTACATAATGAATATATTCCATAGCAAACATCCTCAACCATACCTCGTGACAAATATCTAAATGAAAAACATACCTCCATAACCAACTGATGAGCCCTTGAGATAAGCGTGAGACCGTTGGAGTGATTGAAAGTCTCCGAAATGTCCTGACCAAACGTATATCCTGCTCCACGTGGAGAGATACCCCAGCCACCACGATCATCTGGATCGGACCATAGCAAATCGCACATTGGACCTAGAACAATTTAAGATGAGACACAATAAACGAGAAATATTTTAAAACAAAAATGGTCAAACATAGCAGGAAAAAAAAATTAATATAAATGTAATTGATAATTACCTTCATGTGGAACTTCTTGTAGTCTATCCAAAGCGCGAATATGATCAAGACTGTCAATAGATGGCGAAAGACCACCGTGTAAACAGAAAATTTGACCATCCACCAATGCTGTTAATGGAAAATAGTCAAATAAATCAGTAAAATACTTCCAAACATTTGAGTTGCCATATTTACGAAGACATTCGTCGTAAAACCCGTAAACCTGGAAAAATATCTCAACATAAACTTTTTGCATCCGAGAACACAAACATCACAAAAATACTCTCAAAATCTCTAGCTATCGAAAACAAAAAATTTCTGAAGAAAACTGGTCGCCTCAAATTATGAAGCTGTACAAAGCAAATTTCGTCAAATAACAAAATGAATAAATACACCGTCAATTCAATTTTCTACAATTTAGAGATTTCGCTGTATGAATTAGCCTTATAATGTTGTCGTGAAATTCCATCATATTTCATGTAACTAATAGAAGATATCGAAATACCTGCGTGATTTGTCGAGATTCATGATTTCCGCGCAAAATAGTGACGCGTTCCTTGTACCTAACCTAAAAATGCCTCAATTAGAGAATCTTTCATAACGAAAGTGTTCTGCGATAAATTCAGCTAATATGACAAAAGAAAACTTGAAAAAACTGGTGTCATCATATATGAAAGCACTGCGTTACAAAAATGTATTTCGATGAATATAAAAAGGAAGAAACCGCGCAGGAAATGGGAAACGAACCAAACATAAATTTGTAAAATTTTCGAAAACAGTCTCCCTTGGCAGTACCTGGATGAATCACCTAATTCTTGTCTTACCAGGATAGGAGAAATTGGGCGTTTCATCTCAACAAAAATCGATGCAAATAAAATAGCAAATTTTGAAAATATTATAAAAATCAACCTTCAGACAAACAAGCAGTGAAACAGTTTCGACCGAATAATAGCCCCTATCGACGTAATCACCCATGAATAGATAATTAGTATCCGGCGACTTTCCACCCATCTTAAAAAGCTCCATTAAGTCGTGAAATTGTCCATGTACATCACCACAAACGGTCACAGGACATTTCACCTCCTGAACGTTGGATTCTTTCTGTAGAATTTCCTTCGCCTGAATACTTTTTAGTTAAGAACGTCTATTTTACGAAGATTAATTTCATGCTGCATATAACAGCATAGGCAGGGGTTACCAAACACTAACAAATGAAAGTTTTTTTTTTAGCGCAGTAGTCATTATCAAATATGAATTAAATTCTTGTTCATTTCAGTGTTATTATTAAACGACTTTCAGAAAATATGCAGTTTGAAAAATTAAGTTAAACCAGTACTATAGCATAGAGGAAGCTACCGAATCTGGCATCTTCTGACGTTACCCAATACTTGTCACCTAACGTTCGTTAGCTACTTTTGGCCATTTCGAGCTTACCTTATCACACAATGTTTTAACTTGAGATTCAGTGAGTTGTTTACACTCATAAAGCTGTTCAATCCAATGGTCAACTTCTTTCAGCATAGGTCGATCGAAAGTGTCACCGCTTGTTGATGACGCATCTCCACCTGAAGCCGTCATTCGAAAAACCTTCCCTCTGAAAACAGGTAAAATGTGTTGGCAACTTGAAACCTTGTCAAATGGTAGTCCAAATCAATAACGCACATGTTCAAAGGTGATTCTGGTCATCTGGAGATTGTGATACTGAAATGATTGTATATAAAGTCCTCAGGTTCAAATGTACTAAAGAGTCCATCCCAAAAGCTAGGCTGAATCGAAATTATGTCAGCAAACCCTGAAAGAGAACGGATGAAACTGGAGAAAAAAACAGCTAACAGCTAAATAGCTAATCTGAAACATAATTTCGCCAACAACGCACATAGTCTTAAACATGCCAGTTACAATGCGTCTCGGATTTTGAAAGTAGTGTACACGGATATCACACGAACCCCAAAATACCGAGCTGCTCACTACAGCTGGATACGAATTATTGTAAAGTCCACAGTGATCAAAAGCTGGATCGATCAAGAGAGAAAAACAGAACATACAATATATTTGACACATTGTTACCTTCAACTTCCTTCTTTATCGAGTATTTAATGAATCCAGAAAAGAGGTCAAATAATGACTTTAATGTAATCTATTTGAGTGAAATGATTTAATCTAGAGTCTTTAGAGGGAAATAGCTCTTGGGTATGATTATAAATACAGAAAAGTTAAATTCACAATTAATACGGTGAAAACAGCACTTTATAAAAAAGTTAGAAGCTGTCGATAGAAAGCATCTCATAACTTAACCAGTGAACAGTTCCATTGCTGATTAATCTATATCGGTTGTAAACGAAAACTCTTAACACTCCAAGTTCCACTTGTAACAAAAGAGAACAAGTAATTGCCAGTCCTTATTATAGACTCTTAACACTTCTTAATTCCTTCCAGCTAATTCGAGATTTCTTCAATTTCTACCTATCAGCATATCACAAACCAACCGCAACACCAACAATTGGAGAGCTAAAAAATCTGCCAACAAGAGAGGAGTACAACCAATTTCACACTGCCACAATCAAAGCAGCACACTTGCCACAACCTGGACCATTTTAAAAACACCCATCGGAGAAGAGTGGAAGACAGGAGTGTCCGGACAGTGATGAACAATAGCAGCGCTGAATCCGTGAGCTATATCTCTTAGCCTCCACCTATTGCTCCACAACTCCAATGTAAGACACATAATCGATTCCTACATCATACATATAAACTGATCTGTGATTTGCCGGCTCCTAAAACGAACAATCGGTAACAAAGAATTGGTATAGCTAAAAAGAACGTGAAAATTCAAGACAATGATAACTTTTTTCTTTTGCAAGCTGCACATCTCCGTATGCGACATTTGTATTGCAAACCTGCTTCTTGTAAGTCTAAAACTGAATTCCATCAAATGAGAATTCAGGTATCGGAACACTGAAAAGTTTTTTACATCTGTCTTGATATACAACAAAGGTAGAGCTAAAAAACTTAGATTTCTATAAATCAGGCTAACAAATTCATATCATTTACTATTCAATTTAACCAGCAGTATTACATAGTGGTTGTGGAGTACGATTTTCTATTTGCTAATATTACTAGTAAAAAGTTCGAAAAAAATCCATAAGGCACATACGCAAAGAAATGAAACATCAGCAAAGCTCAATTTCACAAAAACTTATATCGAGAATTATTGTGACTTACGGCAAGATCCAAAGTAATTCTGTACATCGAATTCATCATATTTATTTCCATGTAGTGGGCATTAATATATTAAAGTCCAGCCAAGGATTTACGAAACATATTATTGTATCCTTCATTGTAAAGTAATATCAAACGGGATTATCGGAAGAATGATGTTGAGAGACCAAAATCTTGGAATACTAATTAGGCAAATTTTTGTGATTAAAGGCTTGCCTGTGAACTTATCGTAGTAGTGCAGTCATTTACTTCCTAGAACGTCCTTACATATATAATATTGCGTTCATTATAATTTTATTTCGAAACTGTGATCATAATTGTTCTGCAAATCAGAGTTCTCGAATAGCTTCAATATTTGAAATAACTGGAAAAATCAATCAAAAACTCTGACAGATAAGAATGGTTGAGAGGGAAGTAAAATGCTTACCTGCTTCTCAAGAATCTTTTTTGGAACTATCATTTTTCTTGACTTAATTGCATGATTCAAGGTTTTGGATATATTTCTATTATAAAATCGTTTTTTTCGTCCACTTCCCTTCATTGTCACTGAAATTTACCGTTTCATTCAAAATTCAGAAAACATTACTGTAAACTGTTAAAGGAAGATACCAAATGAGAAAAGCTCAAATTTGATAACTTGTCGTATATAAAAATTATATCGGGAATTTTAAATACTATGCCATGGGACTTCACGTATTCGAATGGATTGTTTTATTCCGGAATAAACGCAGCGTATTACGATTACATAATCGTTTGAGTTGTTGTTCCTTATAAAGGCAAATTTCTTAAAAGATACAGACATAGAAATGCACAAGATCCTGATCACTTCAGGTAAAATGAAGAATCAGGAAGACTTTCTGACAAATTATTCGAAGTACTCATGCATCTTTACGATGCTTACCATCTTATGAATTGCAGTCTCGCTCTACAATTCAGGTTTCTTTCTTCTGTTACGGCATGTAAGTGACATGTAGAATCGGTGGCAAAAAAAAAAAAAAAAAAAAAAAAAAATAAAAGAAGTCTGCGTGCTCTTATTTCTAAAAGCAAATAAAAATACCAGAAATGCAAGTCAATTAATGGATTAAAAATCTTAGAAATAAAAGTACACCTTATCTTTTTAAGTTAAAAAAGTACCAACGTTTTTTTCCTTTTTTTTCTTGTGTTTTTATTTTAATTTAAAAAGAAAAAAAAGCGAAAAAAAAAATATTATTCTGTTGTTGTTGGAATAACTGCCGTCTCTGTTTATCGACTTGCAATAAAAGAAAAGCAGTTTAGAAAAATAGAAGGACAAAAAGTGATCGACCTGGAATGGGGAAGTATTTGCATAAATGATTCATTCCCTGATCGTGTGGGAAGAAATAAGATCGGAGAGAGAGACTGGAGAAAAGACATGCATGAGGAGAAATATGGCGGGAAGAGGTGAGGTACACTAGGGTGATGACTCTCAGACAGCAGGAAAGCAAACTATGACCCCTTTCTGACCTCTCATTTAGGTGTAGAAGAGAGGTCTCTATTACTTTGTACTTCAACCTCTCGTCAGAAGTAATCAAACAAAAATTAAAGATTTCGGAAGAATGCAATATGACGAATTATGATATAAATCAGTTTAAATGCACTATTCATCAGATAATTCAAGTTGCGTTCTAAAATTGCTATTTAATTTTAAGATTCTGGCTGTTTTGCTATCCGTTCCATCTCTAGTTACAAGATGCAAAAAAATTGCTGAAAAAAAGCTTCTTTTTTTTCCTTCTATCCATCAGATGATTGATGATCTTGCAGTGGCAATGGATTTAAATGGTATCACCAGTGTTCCACCTTGATCTTATGTAAGATTGTTTAACATTTCCAGGAAATATTTTCCCATAGAATGAGGTAGAAAATGTTGCATAGTAAAATTATAAATAACAAGATACACGATGGTAAAATCATCCTTTATGTTTGCTACAAGTTATTCAACAGTTTTCCCGTCAAATAAATCGACCTATTATCCTTCTTGCGTCATAATTTCCTATTTTCCAAACAAGATTCAGTGAGAGGTTGTGAACATCTCAAACACATTCTTCTATACTTCTCCTCTTTGTTTAGCTAACTTCTGCTTTCCATGGCATCTCACCCTTTCAAGCCCACTTATTCCACTATGCCAAGTTCGGAATGAGCCTCGCAGTGCAACTAAACTCCTAAGAATATCACCAATAGCTTGCGTTAAAAACTGTTGTCGCCAACATTGTCAAGTACTGAATTATTTTTTTTTTTTTGATAGTGAGCTTTACAAAAGGGCTTAGAGTGCAAGGTAAGGAAAAAAAAGAAGGGATTAGACCGTCATGAAATAAATAGGAAGACTGAAAGGCTTCAAAATATCCTTTTGTCTAAAAAGTGAAATGAAATAGAGATAAGATAAAAGCTATGGACTTTTGAATGCTTACATCCAGAAACATCGAAACTTATCGAAAAATTTCCTAGGCTTTTGGAAATATATCCATACATTTTTTCATTTTCAATGTATTCTGATTTCCCATAAAAGATGCTTTTTCCAGCTTGTCGAAAACTAGTCTACTCAACTTTTGAGTTTCGTTTTGTCACCTGTCAACAAAGAACGTAAGCGTTTTTCCCGTATAACACTATAATTATGAACCAGTGGTTTTCTTATATATCATTAGTCAAGTTGTGCAAGTGTTTCATGCTGAAACTCGAACTGAAATATTAATTACCGAAAGAATCACGTTATGAAAGTACTGTTCGGATACATTAGATTAGTAAGATTTTTCAGGATACTTAAAGCATTTGTACTATTGATAAGATATAATTCCTGCAGAAACCATGAGCAGAACTAATAAGTCTCATTTCAATACATATACATTTCTGGACAACAATTTTATTTAACTGAATTGAGCTGCTATGGTTTACTGCATTCTTAATTCCAGGGTGATTATGCTGATTTGAATGAACGTACATCAGATTTTGACTGGAGCTCTTAACCGCGGTGATGAGGTTTTCAGTGTTGGAGCGATCGATGATCTTAGTTTTACGGTCTGTCAGCTTTTTCACTCCATTTTATTGTAAATCAAGCATAGATAATTGCGTACTTGTTTTGCTATGTTTTTTTTTATTTTGTTTCTCAACAGGCTTGCGCAGTTGGTACGAATGTCGTGATATTTTCATCTTCCTTCGAGCGTGTGCAAGTTATTACACCTGCAAGTTTTGCCGAGGGATTATTAGTGAAATGTGTGGCTGCTTGTTGTGAAACTGGAAAGGTTATTTTTTCTTTTCTAGATGATTGGCCCAAAGTTTTAGTTATATGAGATATGGTTTTTCAGTAAACTGACTTATAAGTAGCTAATGGTGAGTATTGCATTCATTTTATTCGTCAGTGTTATATGTAATGATGTGGTTGCATTATAGATTGTAGCAACGTATAATGGTTTGGTGCGCATTTATGAGCCCGTTACGCGAACTGAAGATGGGACTAACGTAAATTTCATTCCTATGTATCAGTTTGAAGTTGTTCATTTCATTTTTTAATTTGTTTATGTTGTTTCTTCTGAAATCGTATGAATTATTACGTACATCCTAATGTGGATTTGAAAATATTTTTAGACTTTCACGTACCACTGGGTTGAAACATATAGTATTCCTCTGAAGAGCACAGTGGAAAAGATACAGTGGAATTTGCAAGGCCTGCGACTGTTGATATGTTGTGGTGATGTGCTTCACCTTTATCAGAATTCGCTTCTTTCTGCTGCATTGGATATTAAAGTGGATACTGTAACATTCGGAATAGTTGAGGAGGTCATTCATATACTGTTATTTGTTTGTTTTTAATTTAAGCTATGGACACTGTACATATATTTGTTAAGAGTTTACATAATCTCCTTCAGGAAAACGGACCTGAAAATGAGGAAATTTTGTCTTGGGAATGTGTTTGGTCACAGAAATTATCATCAAAACCAAAATTTATGGCTAGTTCGCCCGATGGAGTTTATTTTGCCACTTGTGGTATTTCAGATTGCCTGGTAAAGATATGGTTTCAGAGAGAAAGTAAGTATTGATTGGTTGTTGTGGCTCTTTCTTTTGATTTGAAACTTCAAAAATGTCCCTTCGGTGCTCCAATTCCTATTCTTGTGTTCTGTAGTGTTCTTACTGCAGAGTTCGCAATGTTTGAATCTTAAGAAAAAATGGATGGCCAATGTTAGCCACAGCATTATCTAAAACAAAAATAAGCGTAGCAGATTTCAGATTCTTTTGGTTTTTATCAGATCTGTAATTTATTGAATTTTCTATTCAAGAATTATTTGTAGTACGAAATTACATTTGGCTATATTACTACTTCGTAAATTGTTAGAACTGGAAGTAATCATTAATTACTTTCAACAAGAAAGTTTTCCTTTATACAAAAATCTTTTCAGAATCTGGTAATAGAGGGAATAGTGAAAATGGCATTTCATTTGATTTTATTTATGTGCAGCATCCTCAACCAGTTGTTGGTTTTGAATGGCGGAAAATTCCTCGCTACATGTCACGGTTATTCACTGTTCAACTGATTTTTGTTTGTTTTCCACTTAATTTTTAGTGCAGTAAAATGAGACTTTTAATTTCAAATGACTATTCAAGGGAATATGTTCAAAATGTTTTGCTTACTTGGTGTGAAGACAGCACAGTTCGGGTTTGGAAAGAAGCTGCTACTATATTTCTTGACTTTCAAACTGTAACCAACACAGCGGAGGTGGTATGTATCCAAAACAGTGCCACGAGAGAACATTGCTCCAAAAAACATTCACTTCGGAGTACTCGAGCAAAAACTAGAATCTTTCTTAAGAAAATTATGTAAGTTGAAGATATAATCTGGATTTCCTTGATATGCAAACACTGATGAAGCTTTCTGGAATTTGCTAGATAGGGGTTAATATGTCAAATAGTGGATTTGAAAAGACAAACAGTGCAAACCTGAATGTTAAATCTTCATATTCGCTCTTTTTAGGGAGAGAAAGGCACTTGCAGGTGAAGTAATACGACCGAGAAGATCATCTTTTTCAAGAAATACTTCATTGTGTGAGATTGCTTCAGGAAAGCATATTGATTCGATTCCTGCATTTTATCTATGTACTACTATAAATGCTCAGAACGGTGCGTTTTTATTTTTAAAATATTGTTTACTAACATGGCAAAAGTTCATGGTTAGATATTGCTGCATTTTCCTAGCATTGCATATTACAGATTGTCTTCTGGTTCTTTCCTGTTCTTCCGAACAAAAACCTTTCATGATTCACTGGTTAAACAATAAAGAGATTGTGTATGGCATTGGCATTGAAAGAATAATGATGGAGATCCTGTTCAGTGACTGTTCTGCAGAACCAAGCGAAGTTGAAAATTCAATTAAAAGTACTACCTTAGTTTCTTATTTGATTAAATCCTGTTGGTCTGTGTAACACTAAAATTTTATTTTTAGAAAGTGTGCTGCAGACGCAAAATTTATTGACTGATTTTCTACATGCTAACAAAGAACATGATGTTGAAGATACCAAGATGGCATCAACTGATCGTATGGAACAAGAAGATGAGGTCTTAGATGGAACATTTGCCAGTAATGTCAGTGGTGTAACCAGAGCTTTTTCTATGTTGAATACTGATATTTTAGTATTTTTCGATTTATAAAAGTGAAGATTTCATAAATAATTGCAATCTTTTGCTTCTAAATTCAGGAAACAACATCATCGAAAGATTCTATGGATTTGAAACTAAATATCCTTAAACGGGAATGGAAGAAGTCTATTGATATTTTGTTTGCTGTACATCCTGCTGACGGTAGCTTACTAACCTGGTAAAAATATTGCTATCCTCTCAAATGATGTAAAACTTACTCATTTAATAGCAAATATTTTGGCCATCTTTTCAATTATATTCAAAATTTTCTTCCCTCTTCACTAATCTATTTGTGATGATACTCTTGATGTTTTGACGAAAAGCCAGGATTTAGGAAGAATTGAAAATTGTTTCATTCTTTAGGACAGTTGAATGGCTTGATGATCCGTTACGACAACCCACCGTTAGTTTCACTTCACGATTTCCATCTGCATTTTCACTCTCGGATGCGACATCTTTAAATCCTTCTCTAAGTGTATATTATCCCCGCGATTTTCTTCATGAACAATTTACCCAGAAATATGGCTCTGATGGTAGGCTTTCTGCTAGATGAATTTTTTTATCGTCTGTAGAAATAATGCTCATGTTATTTTGTATTTGCCTACTTCTTGCAATTAACCTTATTTGATTTTTAAGGAATTTCGCAAATATGTGAACGGAGAAATACAACTTTGCTCCATCTGCTGACTCATCATAACAACGGATCTTTAAATTTGTGGAATTTGACATTTGAAGATAATGGCAAATTTAATACGGTTGTTAACATATCGCATGCTTCAAGAATGTGCGGTCATCGTTATAAAATTTCGCAGGTTCTTATCATAGTATTTAAAATATAGCTGGAAATTTTCACATGACTGAAATTCCAATATGCATCAGTTAACGCTCTTTTTTGAGTGGATTAGTTCCAATTATTTGACTGTGTAAGTCTCATTCCGAATTCCATCATCGCCCAGTGATGATTTTCATCCTTACTAATATGCAGTACCTCAGGAACTTGTTGTGTGTTATAAAATAGAGCAGCCTGAAATGGAGAATATATATAATCCAGAATAAACAATCATGGACATGGCTCTGTTCTCAATGTAATGCATCTGCGCAGCACCGAGATCACATTAAAGGCCAAACAATTGTAGTGATTATGCAGTAGATTTTATTTTTCTTAGATTGTGCCATCTGCATGTTCTTTTTCGTGCTCAGTTTACCGTTTAGGTCATTGCTCATCCGGTGCTTCCTCTTGTGCTCACGACGAGCCATTACAATTATATAACACAGGACACAGAAGAAACGGGAAAGGCTGAGCTGATATTATGGAAGGTGAATCCTGTTGGACCATTATGTAAGGGTGGTGGCGTTCGGGAATTGGCACGAATGACAAGCAATTCATCTGATGCATTTACAGCCGTTACATGGTTACCAGTGATTTTGTCAGGGTAACCAAGTTTTTTCCTTTTTTTTTTTTTTTTAATTTTACTGTAGTCGCTTGAAACTAGCGGTGTAGACTACTTTTCAATTTGTTGGTTTTTTCATTTTTTTTTTCCGTTGAATTCACAATATCGTAGTAATCCATATATATATATATATATATATATATATGTGAATCCAGTTCATTATTGGGTTCGCTATCGACTTCACCTAGCTCCTCTTTTGTGGCCAATAGTTCCGGACATATCAACATTTATCAAGCCATTGTTGATGCAGCTGAATTTCTCGCAAATATTCATGCTTGTGGACGAAGAAATGTCTCCCATTCTGAAAGCAGGTTTCTTTTAATATATTTAATATTCTCATGATTTGAATAATATGTATGTTTCATATATATATGCTATTTGTATATATATATATATATATATATATATGCTATTCACGTATATTTTTTTTAATAGTATATATTTGAGAAGCATGCATATTTCTTTGCTCAAACTTTTTTTTTTCTTTATTTACGCAAACTAATATCTATACATAATATTCGGAAAATTGCAACATTACACTTCCATAGATTTCCAGAAAACATTATGTTTCAGTAAACTTTAGATTTTTATGACGATGAAAAATACCATTATTTTAAAATGTTTTTAATAGTGTTTGGATTAAAAATTGATCAAAAAAAGAAAGTTTTTTAGAGCTTTAAGAGTTTAGTGATATGATTCTTCGTTTGTTAAAGTGATCGAAAATTATTCAAAAAGAAGTTGACGAAAATTTTTTGCTTAACTTGTAGTGTCATTTTTTTTTTTTGCTTAGATGAAGCATTTATGAACTCTTCAATAATGATTGACTGAAAGGAATAAGATCGAAGGGAAACAAAAGATGAAGCGAATCATGAATTGTTCTCTTTCATCTAGCTTGAACTTCAAAATAATTGATGTTATAAGTTAGGATTGGGCAAGTGCATCACACTGTTCGCATGGTAATATTGTAAACATTGCCAGTGATTAAGATATAATGAATTTTTATTAGGAATTTAATGTGAAATGCACGAATGCAAACGAAATAAATCACAATAAAATTGGTGATTGGAAGGTGAATTATAGTGAGATTGAAGCGATCAATACTTTGCAGCTGTTCGATCAATAATGGAAAGGCTTGTGACATCCAAAATAAAAAAAATATGAAGAAAATGTGTAAAGTTGTTTCGACGCAATCATCGACAAAGCCTGGTTGCATACTTTTATTGTCGAGCATTAATGCTGCTTCGGTATATAACTGATTTTTTTTCAAAACACTGCAACTACATAGTTGGAAATACCCTATTATTCATTCAAAGTTCCTTCTTCGCCTTGTAGATCTACTTCCACTAATGTTTTATTTTGCAATTTCCGATACTTTTCATTACAGTGTGCAGACAATGTTTTGCTTATTCATGCTTTCAATGAATGTTTGCTGTTTTCCAAAGATAACGTTTCTGATACCGCGGATACCTCTGAAAATCTAGTGATTGAGAAAGCAAACATCAATTGTTATTATTTAGTATTATTTGAAAAAGAGAAGGATTCTCTTACAAGGTTTGCGTCTTCTGAAATTTGTTACCACATCGTAATTATGCAAATCATTCTATCACCTCAAATTATTTGCAGCATTTTCAGGTTACGTATGTGGTTGATTAACATTGCTGTGGTGGATTTTGAAGGTCCAGGTACGCTTTGCTTTTGTGAAATGATCCATCTGAACAAGCAAAATAGTTTGAAGTGGAGGGAATCTAGAACATTCTTGTTTCATAAGTTCTTTTCTATAAAACGGTTTTTTTGTGGATTATAGGGGAGAATGAAGATGCTTCGCCTATAAAGGATTCATTGGGTTCAGCCAATGAGAAGAATGTGAACAAGGATTCTTTCAGCAAACTGCAACTCACTACCAATCTAATTTACAATGATCTTGTTGTGCTGCCGGCTGGTGTTTCTGTGAGTTCTCCTTTTTTTTCTTTCACATTCTTTTAAGTTACTGTGTTGGGACAGAAAATCAGAACTTCATGATATGTTACTATTGAATTGAATATTAATTTTAACCCAGATTTTGCTTAAAGAATAAAATAATTGCACAAAGTCCGACTTCAACTAGTGGTTAACCCATAGTTCTAACTATGACATTTAAATTGAACTGTCTGCTGCTGATGTGTTACTAAGTTGAAGTGGATTGTGAAAGCTTCGGGGTTTGAAATCATGGAATAAAACTTGAAGTTTGCAATATAATGAAACAAAAAAAAAGAAAAAAAAAGATGCAATGAAATAAACATGTAATGAAACCATTTATTTTTACTGACATATGATGAACTTTGCTTAAGGTTATTTCGGTGGAGCCTTCAGCAGGTCATCTGCCTTCGTCAAATCTTTATCCTACATATAGGGCACCTTATCTTGTTCTTTTGGCATGCAGCGATGAAAATGTCCGATTTTATGA
This sequence comes from Onchocerca lupi, assembly GCA_028564675.1. Lineage (NCBI taxonomy): Eukaryota > Metazoa > Nematoda > Chromadorea > Rhabditida > Onchocercidae > Onchocerca > Onchocerca lupi. Next base: position 76,523 of record JAOVVO010000302.1, read on the forward strand.
ATGTTTGAGAACTACTGAAAGTGATGGATTAATTAGCTACAAATGGAAAACGTGGGAAATGATTAGCAATACCATGAATTCGAATGTAGAGATGGATGGTAAAAATTGCTTTTTTTATAAAAAAAGCTATCAATATTTGCTTTATAGCTTTCGTGGACTTTCAAATCACAAAAATAGTATTATGGATAGAAGTAGATCTTTTAGGTCAAATATATTCAATATCAGCAGCTCATAGTAGTCGATTTGCTTGTGCTTACCTTCCCGAAGGTATGACTGGTGCAATTTCATCGATAAGTAGTGTCAAAGTTGGTGTTTTTGAATGTGAATCATCAGGTGGCGTTGAATGGCTTCGTGAGGATACGTTCATTGTCAATGTTCGACACAGAATGAGGTTTTTTTGATTTGTTAATTCGTTTTTTGACTTTTTTTTTCTGAGTTTTATTATAAGTTTGTCCTCGCATCAGTAATTTTAAATGAGAAAAAAGTGTGATTTAGAATCCTTGATAATATTAAATATTTTGCTTGCGTTATCCATATAGTAGCGTACAATCTGTCTGTTTTCAATGAATTTTGCTATCCAATCATGTATAAAATTCGGGTGCAGTGATACAGTTTTCAGTAAAGAACTAGCCGAAAACTATTTCAAGGAATCGAATACAACTATTTCAGGTTTCTTCATGATTCCATTTGATTGAGCGTCATAAGTGAGTGGAAGTTAGATTAAAATCCACTGTACTAGACAGGTCCTCTGGTTTTTAAAAATTATTCGAGGTGAGGGGGAGAAAGAGAGAAAGGGGCAACTGCAAATTACTGTAAATTCAATTAAGAAGAAATAAGCTGGAAGAGATATTACAGAGTCCTATTATTTTTTAGAATTTTATACAGGCATGCCGATCAGTAATGTATGTCTGAAATGGGTTTCTGCTGAAGATGGTTCACATATTTTAACGGTAGCGTTGGGTACATACATCTTTTTATATACTCAAGTATCCCAGGGTGCTGCACAAAGAAATATTGTTATGATGAAAGAACATGACACACACCGCCGAGGTCCTCTCAGAAAAACATCTTCGCTTGCAAATCCGGAAACCATATCAACTCGTTTGGTTAGTTTTATAAGACGTTTTGTTATTGGAGAAGAACTACATGTTCCTATAATTGTTTTTGCGTGTAGAATTTTTCAAGAGAATCGAATTTAACCATTAAGCGTAAAATCATCTTAAATTTACTCACTTTTTTTCGTTCTTAACTTGTTAGCACCCTGTCGAGTTTGATTTCCAGATTTAAGAAATTATCCGCGTTGCAGTAACATAAAGTAGTATACAGTGTTATGAGTTAAGTCGATAAGAAACGTTTTTCATATCTTTAAAGTAGCTTAGTATTAATAAGAGGCTAACTGTTGTAAAAAATGTGGAAAAGATCTGATTATTTAGAATTTTTATTTGATAGTTGAATGAGGAAAACCTTTTGCTGCTCTGCATGTTAATTAGAGTACATAATCACTCTATATGGAATAGTTATCTGCGTTAGGCAAAAATTGTCGGTAGGTTAAATTTTTATATCAGAATTTTTCAGTTACATTCAGCTCTTTATATTTTGCAGAAGTTAGCTTGCAAAAATTTTGCTCATACTGCCTTGTTTCACTGCTATGATATTAATTTGATATTTAGGTACGCTGGCTTTGCGTGCGGTTTTTAGAGCTGAAATCAGCTGATGGTTTACCACCGTTACCAACAACATTGAGTTGGGTTCGCGACGGTCTACTGATTATTGGTATGCAAAGTGAAATGCGTTGTTATAATCAGTGGAATTTCAAAGCGGAATTCCCTAAAAAAAAAAGACTGGAAGGAGTATTTAAAGATCTTTCGAAGTAAGTTGCATTAAATCTTTTCTAAACTTAATAAATGAAAATGTATTTGCCGTTATTTTCTTTTTCTGGTTCCGAAGAAAACGTTTTCAGACTTAAATCATCTAGCCATCTTGCACTTGCCAGTTTGGGCATCACTTCACATTCCAGCTTGGACCAGTTATCAAAGAAGTCTAAGCAAGAGCCTGTTGCTTTGAACAAGCAAAAACTATACAAAGATCTTCTACAAAGGTTTTCTCTTTTTATATTCTCATCAGTTTCATTTTTTTCCGATTACTTCGGTAACTAATTATTTATAATTCAGTTTTAAGGATATATTCGGTACCTCACGATTTGCAAACACTGCTTTTGAAAGACGAACATGTACTCGAAGCCATCAGTGAAGAAGGTTTATTTGAAGCTGCACGTTTAGCAAGTCCCATTTTGCCACAGTATCATCCAAAGCTGCTTATCGAGCTACTTAATTCTGGTAGGACGCGTGTGGTCAAAGCAATATTATTGCATGTTTTGAAAAGTTTAAAGGTTAATACCGCAGTTTTTTATGTAAAAAATATATGCGCTTTCCTAGAATATTAGTTGTATTGTAGCAGAACAACAGCAGCTTATGTTTTGATTTTCAGCAGCTGAATGTTTCAAAACCAAATCCGTTGTCACGTGCCTCTTCAATGCGTAGATTGTCACTTTCTAGTGGGGATTTTGAAGATTCAGGACAAGATATTACCCGAGGACTTTCTGATACCCTTGATGATTCAAATCTGGAATACGATGAGCTTGATGGTATTCCACCACTACCGCTTCATATTCTGTTATCTGCCGGTGATCCGTTTTCAGTGGCTAAAGAAAAAACATCTGAAATACAAGTAATTTGCAGCTATCATGCGTATTATTTTTTCTGAATAGAAGTATAGTTCAGATTCGAAATTCTTGTGAAACAAATATTTCTTAAATATAATTTTCTTAGCAAATACGTTTAAATTTTTGATAAATCTTTTAAGGATGAGAGTCTAGATGGTCTACTAGATATGGATATTGAGCCGAAAAAATCTCGTCAAAATTCGTTATCTATGGATAATACACATGCAGTTTTTGCATCAACAAGTTTTACTGCAAGACACAATCGTTTATTGACAGAATTTCTCACCCATACTCATTTGCCGGGTAAATTTTGATTTTTTTCATTTACCTACTTATTTCCTTATTGGTGACGGCCTTCCAAAGATAAAAAGTAATTCCAGGTTTGTCAAGTGTTGATCAAATGCACCTTCTGGCAGTTGCGGACACATTAAGTCATTTTTCATCGGATATCATGGATAAATTAACACAAGCAAATGCAGGCATGTAATTACACGTTTTCTACGTAAAGAATTTTGATTCTGCAAAAGAATGCTTTACAAAGTGTATATTTATATTTACAGCTCTTCAAGCAACTCAACCACGAATCGTGGACAATGCAGCAAGTGGATATGCTACACCTACTGTTGGATTTGAAACTGTTGACGAATGTGGACTGAGATATTTGATGGCTATGAAACAGCACGAGTATTTGTTATTGTGTCTACCATTGCAGCAAAAACGTAGTCTTCGTTCGAGGTTTGAAATCTGGAATCCCTATGTATATTACTTTTTTTTCTTTTTTTTTAATCTTTTGTTTAATTTTCAGTGACTTCATCGTTTCAGAGGACTTTCACCGTCGCAGTTTATTTGGGCTTTACATTCTGAAACAGAGACTGAATTGCTTAATGCAATTCCATGCCTACAGAAGCCCACTTTGTTATGGGAAGAATTGCGAGCTTTAGGAGTTGCTTGGTGGCTAAAAAATACTTCGTCATTGCGTGCGATCATTGAGAAAGTCGGTTGTCATTGACTTTTTTTTTTTTTTTTTGTTAATTACAGTGAATGGAAAGAAGGTTATGATTTGCTTTCTTTCATTATTTAAATTATAGCTAGCAAAAGCGGCTTTTCAAAAGAATCAGGATCCACTGGATGCCTCTCTTTACTATCTCTTGCTGAAGAAGAAAAATCTTTTAACTCATTTGTTCAAGGCAGGTTGTTTTTCGTGCTATTATCTTAATAAACATTGAATCTCATCCTAAGAATCTTCATGTGCAATTCTCTTTGTAGACTGTTAAGGACAGTAGAATGCTGGATTTCTTCATGCACGATTTCAACGACGAAAAATGGAAGAAAGCAGCCCTGAAAAATGCCTTTGTACTGATGGGCAAGCAACGATTTCAACATGCCGCTGCGTTCTTCTTGTTGGCTGGATCGATTAAAGACGCCATACAGGCCTGAGTTTTTATGACTTCTACATTTCAAATCTTTACTTTTTTTCTCTACTATTTGTTTGTTTTGCTATTTTTTTTTTCCCTTTTACAGATAGTATTGAGGAAACTACAGGATTTGCAACTTGCAATAGTAATAGTTCGCCTTTGTGAAAAAGATTATGAAGACCAGAGTAATTTACTCAGAGAAATGCTTTGTAAAGAAATTTTCGGTGCCGAAGTTACAAATGTAATGGATTTTGATGTCACACCTAGAGCAAATCGGTATATTTTCACTAATATATATAATTATTATGATTTCGTAAATTTTTGTTTGATCAGCTTGAATAGCATAATTGATGCATTGATAATGCATTTTAACAGAAATCCTTTTATACGTTCAATGGCTTATTGGCACCTGAAGGAATATGTTCGAGCAGCAAACACGTTGGTTGATGAAGCAGGTCGTGTTGATTTGGATGCTTCAATGGAATATTCTTTGTCAGATATATTCAATTTTTACTCATTTATACGCATGCACCATCTAGTTATTCGACAAAGACTTCTAAATACTGGAATCCAGGTGTGAAAAAACCAGTTTTTTTTTTTTTTTTTTTAAACAGATTCCACTATTTCCGCTTAGCTGAAAAGAAACCGCTTTTCTCAGTTCTTATAAATCATCATTTCTTACAGGTAGGTTCAACTGAAAAATTTTTGGCTGTTGCAAAACGTCTTGCATCAGTTATCACACCTTCTGAGCGAAGACTCTATTTCCGAACTGCAAGCGCTCATATGGCATCAGGGTGTCCTTTACTTGCGCTTGATGTGCTGGCACGCTTGCCAAAAAATCTCACCGTAGTCGAATCGTCACCTCTGTCTTCCGCAATTAATGAGCACACTGTAAGAGTTTGACATTCATCACTTGATTTGACAAACCTGATATTAGCTGAAATTTTTGGAATATTGAAACATAACGAAATTATTGTATTTAGAAACATGTTATTTTCCTGAGATTTAACTTACAAAGGACTTAACTAGCTATACTTTTGTTATATAGGCATTAAATTGGCTCATTGATGAATATCGTCAGTGACTTTTCTTTGTTATTAGGGTCCCTCCGTAACTGCCATGCCTGGCAAATGCGTAAATATTCAATTTGACCATCATTTTTCCTATTGATGCTCAAATTGAAATTCTTTTAGAGATCAGGCTCACCAAAAAATGATGGTTCATGGAATAATCGATCAAATACCATCGACTGGAGTGCATCAGTGTCATCTGTTTATGTAGATGAAAAACTGAATTTGCAATTAAACGATTCGGAAACAGAAAATGAAGTTGTAATACGAAAGGAAAGCATTATGGAAGTTATTTCGGACAATTCAAATAGGGTGGGTTATGCAAAATATTACATTGTTTTCTTAGTCTTCTCTGTTTGAAGTGCAACAGTTTTTGATCTTAGCCCTTGAAGTTTACTGCGATTTTTGCATTCTTGATATCTGACTATCATTTCAATTTGTCTGCATATTGTATTGACCATTCACTTTAATTATCTACAGCCATTAATTGCATCATTTGTAAAAAAAAAAAAAAAAAAATCGCAAAATGATATATTGTGATTCAGCTAACAGATGTTGCCCGATCCGTCTGATCCTTAAGATGATCATTTGTAACTAGTTCTTTTTAGGAAGGTGATAGTAATGCGACGCTAGATGTCATTGCGCAGCATATGAAATTCACTGCGACACTACGGCTTCTAGTTGAAGAGTTGTCTACTCTTGCAAATGCCTTCGAAGTAGATGGTGGACAGCTACGGTTTCAAGTAAAGTTCATGCTCATATTTCATACTTTTTATTTTGCAGCTGTATAAAAACCAATTTTCCAGCTTTGGAATTTTTCACTCAATTTTTTAGTTGCTTAATTGGTTGGAAGCAGGCGTTAATGTGCTGCAGAAGATGTGTGGTCATCGTAGTGATTACAATAGCTTGAAGCTTGATGATATTACTGGAAATGAAGATGAATTCAACGATGATATAATGTAATGTTCTGAATCCTATTTTCCTTCATAAATAATTAACATTTCCGTAGGATCTGTTCGTAGTATTGTCTTATGTTTTTATTTATTGTAGCTATCGACATTACTGTTGCAAACATGCTCCGAACATGCTTACTTAAAGTGTCCTTTTACCCTTTTTTTCAAACAAATTACTCCCACTATTACCTTAAATTTATTCTGGGATGTCAAATTGATTTCTCAGATAAAGATGCATGTTTTTGAAGAAGAAATTTGTAGTGGTAGTGTGCCACTTCACAGGATTCTCCATATGGATAGAGTAGAGCTGTCGACTCGGTCCCATTACGCATTGCATCGTCGGCGATGGTTACGTGTTAATCATAAATTGCTACGAGCCTTTATATCGTATTGCACGCTGCACAATTCTCAGAGTCATCGTTTAACTGCTGCACTAATGGAACTTCTTTTATTACTAATGGAAGTGCAGCAAGATAATGGATCGTCGAAGCTCTTCTCCGATAGTAAATTTTTCATTACTTAAAAAATCTATAGAAAATAACGTATATTCATTTAAACAGTTCTTTTTTTTTTAAATTGTCGTCCCTTTTCTTAAAATTATGGTTCTGTAAATAGCAACTCCCTTTAAACTAAAATTCGCACAATTTTCCTCCTTCAGTTTTTTTATTCCATTGCCTAGTAAATATCGATATTATAAAAGCGTTATCAGATGATATTTTGCAGAATCTTTACCAATGGTACATTCATTTCCGCTTTTTATTGCATCAGTTTCCCCACACAAAATGTTTGCGTCATCACCGCTTAGCTTTGTGAAAAGTCTGTGCTCTGATATTTTGCTCTCACTCGTTGATTTTTCTAAGCCTCCGCAGATCGAGAGTTCTCTCACTAAAGTTAGTCTTTCAAATCTTTAGCACAAATTCAGCAAATATTTGATACCATCCATGCTACAACCAATTCCTTTCTTTTCAAAAGGAAAAACGGCATTTTCGATTAGAAATTTTTTTTGTAAAGTTCTTAAGGACAAGCGAAAGAAAAAGACCCTTTTCTTGTAAGAAACGATTATTCATCAGTTTTGATCTCTATAAATAAAATATATAAATCATTCATCCGTTGTACGTGACATTATTTTCAGCGATTGTTGTCTACAATGTTGATCATTAAATTATTTTTGGATCTTTTCCATAAGTCGTTATTTTCAGATCTATAAGGTTTATAGCTTATGTCAAGGATTGTCTTCATGCTTGTACCAGTCACTTTGCGATATCAGTAATATTTATGAAAGCAGTCACGGGTATGGTCAAAATTTGTTTACAATCACTACTTTTAATAGCAAAACAAAGAATGAAATAAGAGATTATCTCTAGGTCCTGACAAATTATTTTAAAAGATAAAAATCTCGAGAAAACATTGTAAAACGTTATTGGAAAATAAAATATTATTGTGTCTGCATAACTTCTTTAGGGCTTTGGCGAGATTGTCAAGAATAACAATAGCGAATGAAGACTTGAAAGTGACGACATCGCCTTCGAAATGGCCAGGCGTGGACAACCTTCTAGCCATTTTGAATCGAGAAAAGGATGAAGGAGCTCCGCAACTCAGGCTTCTTGTTCTTGAAGCTTACATAGCAGTGAGCTTTCATAATATAGAGTATAATTTTTACGTTTAATTAGTTTCATGCACTCAGAAGAAAAGCTTATTTGCATGCTACTTAAGTTTATTTATTTGGGCTCTCAACATATCAAAAGCTTGTCCTTCCTCATTGACATAATTCTTGAGTGACCTGGACTTTTGTGAGCAGCTGTTAATAACAGCTTTATACGATGATGATAAAAAACATTTCAGGTCTTTGCATCTCTTTTCGCTTACGCACTTGCAACTTATGATGCAAGATGGTTATTTCGATTAGCAGCTCATAACATTGGCACGAAAGAATTTGCCATTTTATTCGGGGGAGGTGGAGAAGAAACGCAGAAGGTAGCTCCTGCAAAATCTCCCGGTATGTTCGTTTCGAATTTTTTTCTGGATTCAGGAAAAAGAATGTTTCTATAATTTTTATAATGGCAATTCAATTTAGGCTTACCCGTGAAGTGGACAACTGCAATGTCGAGTGGTTTTTCTTCTAATGAAAATAGCACAGAGTTTGATAAAAACTGTCTCTCAAAAAGTTCTCCATCATGTCGAGCTAGTTTCAATACTGAGGTGAATTTCATTAGATAATTAGAAACAATATGTTCTGCATATTATTATTATAATAAATAAATAAATATATATATAAATATATAAATATATAAACATATATATATATATATATATATATTATATATATAATATTGTAGAAAAAAGAATATAAATATATATATAACTGGAAAAAGTGCTGTTTGAGGTCACTGGAGTTGAAGCAACAATCAGATCTTCTGATAGTTATTCAACAAATAAATCGAAGTCTTTAGAAGGACAAAAACCATGTGAGTGGATATCACCAAAGAAGAGTATGGTGCAATTTTTTGCTGAAAAGGTAACTTATAAAATGATGTCAATAAAAGTTTTTTTTTTTTCTTTAGAAATCTGTTGAATTCGCCAATTTTAATTTATCATTATTAGGCCATAGAGCATGGTCAGTATCCAGAATATCATCTAAATTTGGTCATTGAATTTGCTGCATGACTCTTTCTTGTAGCCAGAATCACCTGAAATTTCGGGTGAATGCTGTGATTCGGATGAAGAGCAGGACGAATCAGTAGTTGAATTAGAAGAGCAACTGCAGACGAAACAACACAGTGATTCGGAAGGCTTCGCTTGGCGGCTGTTACGTTTAGCTCTTACTCATCAGCAGTTATATCGAATGAAATCTTTTTTGCAGCTTGCAGGCTTAGAATATTCAGGTATTTTAAGTTCTTTTATTTTATGAACAATTTTTATTAGCCTTAGTAATTCCAACCAATTTATAGAATTGCCAGCTCTTTCACCTCGTGCAAATGCTGTTTTCAAACTTATCGAGAATTGGGCGAAACAGCTTGAAGAGCATTTATATGCAATGCCTGGTGGATGCCCTTCTGATTTGCTTCCCGATTTATCTATTAGAAAAAGTGACAGCAGTGCAGGTGCTGAACATTTACAATTTGAACATAACAGATTTACTAAACTGTTCAAAATAAGAAAGAAAAAAGTGATGTTCATAGATTGCTTATTGATTGTTTATCGATTTGAAAACACATTTAGAAAATATATTCATTATCTCTCATTTCATTTGCTTTTAAATTTCTTGAAATTTTGTTCATTTTGTTTCTATAAACATTTTATCCATTTTGTTTACAGATATGCAATTGCCATTAGTGAACTTAATGCGTTTTTCAGAATTACCTCTAAAGAAATACAATGTTCTAAAGGAAACAAATAACACACCTTTCGAATATGCAAATCCATCTATGTTGCCAGTGAAAAGAATCTGGCTTTATCTCACTCGTCAGGATCATATTTTGCCCTTTTTCATCAAACACATATTTGGCTTCAGTGATCGACAGGTGATCAAATTTTGTGGTCATTAGATTCATTTAATTGTAATTAGCTATTTCAGATTATATACTTTATAGAAGTGTATTCTTCCTTATTGGATTTTAAGGTTCAGGAAGAAAGTATTCTTCGGAAGGGTGGAAATGAGCTTGAAAACAAAGATATCGTAAATGTATTCAAAATTGTGCAGCGAGAGCATGAGCCAATAGCAGCATTTTGTTGCAGCGAGGTTAGTGATTGAATTATTAAATTTTTAGTGTGCCAGTTATTGGATTTTCTTTTATGACGTAATAAAACAAACTTTAATTCGAAAATGGGGTGTATGAGAGACTTCATTGTTTTTCTTTTTTTTTTAATTTGGAAATTTGTGATTGTTTGTTGATTCTTACTTGTTTATTGTCTTAATTTTTATGCCAAAAGGAATTTCCTTGTGAGTCATTTTGTGTTTTGTCCGAACTTTTGCATGAGAGACATTTGATAACGCTAATTTTCGTTTTTTTGATGAAATGCTCATTTTTTAATTTTATTTGCAGGTGAGACCCGGTTGGTTAGTAGTTTCAAATACACGAGAACTACAAGAAATAGACATTACAGCATTACTTAATGATGCGGAAAATCTGAAGTTATCTTCTTGGTTGTTTAATCGAACAGAACTTGATGTTGCACTTGATGGAACTAAAAGGGATGTGTTCAAGGTATGTATCTGTAGTTAATCTGATTTCTTTTCATGAAGATAAGTAATATTTAATAGTTAACTCGAGAATCTGATTTTTATTTTTCACAAATAAATCCCTTATCATTTTTCTCGATCCCAGTTCAGAGTTAATTTTTAACTTACATTATAGTCATCCTATGGTTCTCTGCTTCCACCAAAAAAAGACACTATCACCGATTATCTTTGCTTTCTATAAAAAGAAAAAAAAAAAAGAGATGTAAGAAAGTTTCAAATCTTGAAGATTTCAAAAACAAACTGCTATGGACAGGGTTATTATGCATCAAAATTTTTCTCTTCTTCAACAGATTCGAATATGGCACTTGAGAATATCATATTCTTCAAAAAATGATGTTTGATTCTAGCGTAATTGTAATGAAATTTGCAGGATAACGATGACTATCAATTAATAACTGAAAACAGACAGCAAACCACTGCCATAAATACTGTAAGCACTTCTATCTGTTGTATCGTTTTTTTTTTTTTTTTTTTTTTTTTTTTTTTTTTTTTTTTTTTGTTATGTTCTTTTTTTGGTTTCAATTAAACAAAATATATTCAGTCTTTCTTTATGGGTCTCTTTTATTTCTTTAACTTGGTTATATAATTTATTTTCATTTTTTGATATATGCAGATGACTCCATTTATTGTTGATAGAAGCCGAAAGGCTTTGATAAAGGTATGTGCATTATAAATCTTCTGAATGTTGTCCGGCGTAGATATTATTGAATGTTTTACGTGTAGATTTGTTGTGAATGTTGATTTTGCCAAAGACTTTTTCAGTTTTTTGCTGAATTTTTTAAATATGGTGTAAACATGAAAATTGTATCAGGAAAAGGTAAAAGTTTGTGCTGAATTTGTGTATATGCATGCATCATTTTTTTATTCATAAATATTGTGTGTTGGATACACCTTCTGCAGATGTACAAAAGACAAGTTAATGGAATACGGCGGCTAGATTCTCATCCAACAATGCCTTATTGTACGTTTTATTTCTACTGAATATTTGATTTGCTAAATCCTTTTCTATCGTTGAGCATCTACTGAGTGTTTCACTGGTTGCTTTAATTTCGAGAAAATCTTATAGTTGCAGTTTACTACACCAGAAAGTACTGATATATTGAATGAGGCACAACATCTTAAATTATTTGTCATGTGGCGGTCACGAGTGCTCATAGACATTTATTTTTTATAAGCTTTACATCAACTTAATCTCGAGGCATTGAGAGAAAGATTCGATTTCCGATTTAGATTTTTATATTATTTTGCAGACGTAAGCGGGTCGTCGGATGGCTCAATACGATTATGGGAATGGGGTGTTGGACAACCGTTCTTTACACCACGCATAGCTGGACAGTACGCCAAAGTTTGTTTTTTTTTTTTTTTATTTCAATGATTCACTTAAATTAAAATTATAATTCTTGATAATTTTTTCCTTATATCAGGTGACGAAAGTCGTATTCTCCTGTAATGGAAGCAAATTTGCTTCGGTTGATAACGATGGAATATTATGCTTGTGGCAGACAACTCAAGGATTGCCAATCAAAAAACCATTCTTTGTGAGTTCTTCGGTTCCTGATAATAAATTGCATAGCAAATATAGTTGTGAGCCGATTATTGCATCATTGCACATCAAATATAATTTTAGTTCTCATTTTTATTTCAGAATCAGAAATGTCATTCTAAATCCGCAGCAGATGTTCGATTTCTCGGTTCCACTTCATCTGTTCTGGTTACAGCTGGTCTGAGCTTGTCAGACGAAAATATTAGTCTTTGGGATACTCTTATGCCGCAGTCAAAAGCACTTATACATTCCTGGACAACACATGCTGAAGGAGCAACTTCTGTGATGTATTTGTCATCATATCAGGTTGATTTTGAAGATTGTTTTGTGATAAACAGATAAGAGAAGATAGTTATTAGGACGTTTGTGCTCTATGATATGAACTTATTTTTCATGAAAATTTTGTCCTTAGTAAATCCACTTAGTCTTTTTTCAAAATAAGTTAAGCGGTATTTAGGCCATAGTTTCTGGTGGACGACATGGAGAATTATGTATATGGGATGTTCGACAACGTCGACTTCGTACTACCGTGAAGTGTTTCGAAAATTCTTCTGTCAAATGTCTTGTAGGCGATCCATTTCAGCAGATCATTGTTGCTGGATCGAGTGATGGGGATATAAAGGTTAACTGATTAATTCATGAAAGAAACTTTTGACAGAATTAGAAAAAAGGATAATGAACTCACCAAAAACATTTAGTATACGTCGGGAAGTATTCGCTTTTCATCTAAAATTTCCGAATCGCTGACCGATTTTTTTTAGAATGATTTTCTCTTGTTTATTATTTGATTTCCTTCTTTATTTTAAGATCTGGAATACTGATCTTGTGCCGCATCTTGTGACTTCGCTTGATGGTGAACATATTGCTCGAGGAGGATTCAGCTTACGTCAAGTGGCTTCAGTAGTACAAGGTGTGCAACAACTATATGTTGATCCGGAAATCCGTCTTTTTTCATGTGGTGCCGACTGTTCACTGAAAATACGTTCTTTACGTAATATAATGTGAAGAATCTTTAAATGGCCAGCAACAATATTATGAAGTATTGTTAGTTGCAGAAAGCATTATCTCTACTTTATGAATTAAAAAATGGGTATTCCAAAAAATATTTGATGATGCGTAATATTTTGCAGTGTCGTGTTATTTATGATAGATGATGAAAATAACTTTTCATAGCTTTACTGTAAAATCACAGCTTGAATTTTTTTGCGGCCTTCAATATATTCATTGCGGAGGGATGTTGATGGAAACCACCAAAGCATTTAGGAAATGGTGACCTTGGTTTATTCTTGTTTTAAATTTTGATGATTTGCATAGCAATGTATTTTTTTTGTATTCTACATTTATAAGGACGGTGGCATTACGTAATTCGGCATGCATTTTCAATTGCTATTTGGTTGCAATTTTCCTCATCAAAATCAATTTCAAGTTTATTTGGATAAAAGATATCTATGATTGTGGAATATTTTAACAAATATGTAGTAATTTATCGTTTTGTTTGATATTATTAGCAGTTATTCGTAGCAATTTTGTTGATGATGTAAATCTATCATCATGAATTTTGCTTCTTAACAAATTTATGATATCTTCTCTGTGTATGTATGTTTTCTTTTTCAATAATCAAATCAGGATTTAATGTACCATCTTATGTGTTTTCCACAATTCAGTAATTTATTCTTTTCATTGTAAGAGTGGTTGAGTAATAAGCCTTTTAAACAAGGTGGAACATTTTAGCTTCCTAACCAATTTGTACTTCCTTATTTAGTAACCTTTTCTTAACACTGGATATTATTTTGCTTTATGCAAAGCCGGGAATTTCCATTTATAGCCAGGTAAGAGAGGAGAACATGCGTAAAAATGATTACATGCGCAAATTGATATATATGAGAGCAGAGAATGATGATCGAGTAGCAATAATAGTGTTTGCTTCGAAGCGATATTTTTATCATTTCAAAGATTGTGCATATGTGTACATTATCTTTTCATAAAAATGTGTCAAATAAAATTCGATCTGTAATTTTTTCTATTCGCAGGCAGAAGGATATGGAACTGCATATCTTGGGAAGAATGTGGTCTGACATTGATTGTCAGTATAAATTCATGATAATTACTGGAAGTACTGTAACATCTTCAATAAAGTGTTACAGATATACCAGTGAAATAATGCAAGAGAGTGACTTGCTGCATTAATGGGTTTCTGCAGTTTTTTCGCTCCAAGAGCCTTATATTTCAAAGTGTTATGAGATCATCAGACATGTAATAGCAACGGTATGAAATCATCAGACATGTAATTCGTCTACTAGCCAGATCGATGCTATTCAAAATCCGATGGTGATGCAGTAAGTTAGAACTGAATCTTTTCTTAAAACTTGACGACATAACGCTCACAGTGACGAAACAACTATATTTCCTATTTATACTGTAATGGAACTGTACGACTGCTTAGAAAAGGGCTGCGCCCAGGTTCGAGCATCCGGAATTCATTTGTGTACTAAAAAACTGTATGCCTTCCTATTCTTCACAGCGTCTTAGCCACAAAGTTTTCGTTAATGATAATGTAATAGCCTAGCAGAATACTCTTCATACGTAGAAGGTTGATGACATAAGAAGATCGCCAGAACGCCACGCCTTACTATACATTATTTGCAGTTTTACCAAACACAAAAAAAAGGAATGTTGCTGTTCTCTTCCACATTATGGATTGCTAAAGAAGTACAAGGAAAGGGAGTCCTGTCGGAAAAATCCGAAAGATATAATTGTTGCAAATAAGGAATGTTGAAGGTCAAGAAGCGCAAAAATGTTCCGGTCCCTCAAAACGATAAACATGTTTCCCGCCAAAACGACAAACATGTTAAATGCCAAGACGTTTCGATTAACAGATCAACAAAGCGAGGTCGACCAATCATGAAGCGATACGTTGGAGATCAGGAGAGGAGGAGGAGCCTCCAAAGGACTTAAAAGGTTCGGATTTTGGAGCAAGATCAGTTTTCTAAAAGAGTTTTACCAACAATTTTCTACATCGACACAGCTACAGTTCTAAGACGACAAGAATCGACGCATCTATAATAACAGTTCGACATGAGCGATAATTCAGCAAATGGTCACTCTTAGTATCCCTTAATTACTTATCTTCCATCTACTGTTTACTATTATATAGTATGATACTGCGTATAATATCGTACCACTCAATAAAGGCTGCTGTAGCAACAAGAACCCACATCCAACCCAATCAATTTAGAAACAAACCATACAAACTTAACCAGACTTTTTCCCCAGCAAGTTCCTTTTCATCATCCCTTTGATTTCTGTTCCCAATATGTTTTATCGAGCTAACGCCATATGGATGGCCCGGCCGGTATTATATGGACGGCCTCTTGAAAAACATCTGTTTGGTAATCTGAGCAGGGAGAAGTGGCGTATATGTTCTCGATGCTCGTAGGTCGTTGTAATAACGAACTTTATGTGTTAGGAAGGGATGAGGATACTGGATCGATGAACTTCATGTTCTAGTTTGAGCACCAAGTGAGCTGATTTTATCCGTGAATTGTATGTTGAAGGACATTACGAGTTTGTAGTGTATTGGGAGGACGGTAGGGAACTCTGAGTCGATATCTAATTTTTGGTTCAGTACCGTCTGTATGATGCAGTGGGATACCATTTGAAAGATTAGAAGTGGTTTGCTTGTATATAGAGTATAATAAAGATGATAGTATACATAATGGTTGACTGTAAATGTTTGTCCAATCGTTTATATGTTTAGTTGTTTGCATTGTTCTTGTATGAGATCCACACATACTGGAGAGATGGATGATCCATGTGAACGAACCTGTTATGTGTGCAATCTCCACGAAAATGTCACTGAGGAACTTTTGAAGGAGTTAT